>JAYMTP010005503.1:0-13259 GCA_036897365.1 Geranium brycei
AGAGAGAGAGAGGTGCACTCTAATACAAACGAGGTGGAATGTTCAAACCATCCGAACCACACCCAGACGTTAGATCACTGAAGATCTACATGCGCGTTGTCCCAGCGCACGACATGTGGCAGAGAAGTTCTATCATCAAGTCTGTAACATTTTTTTCTATTTTGGCCTAACATTCTATCGGGTTCACAACATTCTATCTATCTGCCCCAACATTCTACCGGTTCTTGTAATTGATGTATTAGTAAGTTCCTCAAAAGTTATAGACACAGAAATTTGAAGAACGTCGATAAGCTAAAATCATTTTAATTATCATCACCATTGTTGGAAATTGTGTCATATCGGGATGTGTATCAATGTTTATCTGTGTTGAACTTGAAGTAAGGAATCGAGTACCAAACTTTTTATTGAAAGATTCAAGGATTGGGTTCTAAAATATCCTTTATGTAAAAAAGAAATGTATAATTTTGTTGTCAATTACTCACTTTCGCCTTAATGGAGATCTACCAGAAATTAGAAAATAGAATATATAAAAGAGTTAATAAATCTTATCTATAATTGCAGAAAGGAGGTGTCAATTATCGCATTTGTGTAATAATAGTTGTGTATTTTGCTTATTGCAAATCGTAGTGAACTTATTTTTTATAAAATCAGTAAATATTTACAAAATTATGTTATTGCCCTTCAACTAAAAAATAATCAAAACATAAACTTTCTTCTTAGGCGTTTGTCTCACATATTGCATTCATTAGAGCTGGTACAAATCAAAGATGAGTTTGTGTCCTCCCGCACAAATACAACATGCCATTCTTCCTCATGATCGACTGGTGGATGCTTCGTGTCGTGTCGGGAAATCCATTGGTCGACGTTTTCTTTAATTACATCATTTCTTAAATCTACAATCTATCCTTTAACTCATCCCCGTTCTGTTTACAATAGGATTCGAAACTCAGACCTCTTCATTAATAGTGTGAGGCTCAAACTGTTGCGGTGTCTCCTCGGAATCGATTTATCCATATTTGGTTTCGTGTACATTAGCTAAATCATGCGATTCCTTGACAAGGAAAGTTTTGATGATTTATCACATTCCATTGGTCATAGTTAATTGCGTTAAGAATCGTTTTAACGAAAGAGCATATTTTCAAAAGAGAATAACAATATGTGGAGATAAGATCATGGCATCAAATCCTATAGCTAGATGTGGGGTTGATGTGACGAGATCAATCAATTTTAGTAGAGGTTTTTTTTTTATCTTTGGATAATTTTATTCAAGACAAACAAGGAGAACGAGAGTATGATACATTCAAAATTTTATGTTTTCTTCACTCTGCCTAAACCTAAAACTTTAGGTTTTTAATTTTGACATACTAAAATATTAGTTTGTCTTTTCCCCGAATCCAAGTTTTTTTTTTCATTTAAGTGTCTTAAATCTTGACTAAATATAAGAAAAATGATACATTGGGTGTGCGGGCAAGGTAAGGTAATACTGAGTGTATCAAAATTAGAATCGTAAAGTTTAAGGTGTATTAAATTGTCATTTCTCTAAGACAAATACCTATTATCATACGAGTAAACCATCAAGTCCGGCGGTGTACGAGTGAGCTTTTTTCGTTCTTTTCCGGCAAAGAGGATCACCCTGTGGAGGAGGATTCGGAGAGCTCGAGATCTAGCACCGTGAGTCGAAGGAGGTACAAAGAAATAGAAAAGAGAGAGAGAGCGAAATAAAAAAATTTCTCAATGACATACTTTTAAATTTTTAAATGATAAATAAGGAAGTTTGGTCATTTATATTTTCAATAGAGTTAACACATGTGGCAAATCAATTATGTAGTTTCAAGAGATGGGTTTAAGGGTACTAAGAAAAAATGTTGTACTATTAAAAAAATAAGACTCAGTTGAGTGCTAAGCTAAAGTCAAATTCAACCCAATTAATGCTAATCCATATCATTACTCTCTTTCTCCTTTATCCAATAGCACTAATTGGTTAAAGTTTGTATACGAAGGTAAGGACCCAAAGAATACACTTTAATTAGCATTTAACATAAAAACCACAGTTAAGAATAAAAATATTCACCTCTTGATGTTAAAATTTCCTCTTTGATCTTCTATATTAAATCTGCCCGTCTCGAGATTTACACTAAAAATTCGAAATAAGATACAGACAACAAAAATCATTCATTTTATTCGAAAATAGTACCCGAAACGTTTTTCGTTCAAATTTATGATATAAGATACAATAGTATTCCGTTCATGTATATAAGTACCATCAGTTTTAGACACTTGTGTCACGTAAACAAAGACAGGATTAAATGGAACAGAATCTAACCTTTGCAAGTACTTCCTTTTCCTTTCTGTAAGTAAAAAAAAGAGTCAGAAAAGTAATCATACATGGTTGGTGACACAAGAGGCCATACCCATTCCCTCGTAAGATTGCTTACAAACTTACAAGTTGTTGTTCATGGAATCACATGAACTTAGCTGTACAAAAATTACACTTTCAAAACCCAGAAACAGGAGACAAACACTCTTCTTCTTCTTCCTCCTCTTCCTCGATCTAAACAAATCTCGATTAACAAGTCGCATCGCACGTCGCCCACAAAAACCAGGCGTGTGCACATTTCTTCCATCAGTCCTGGCCACTTCACGCGCGTGATTGATTTATCATCAGGCTAGAGAAATTTGCAGCTACGCTATGGTTTCATGCCCGAGTTTAAGAATCAGGGAAAATGGCAAAAACATGTTGTATATCATCACATTTTTGCATGAGGGTGTTGTGTACTTTGTTAATGACAAAAAAGTGCTTGTGAACTTTCATTTTTTTTGTGCAAAATGCATGTATCTACACAAAAATAACAAAATTACCCTTG
The DNA here is from genome assembly GCA_036897365.1 of Geranium brycei. Lineage (NCBI taxonomy): Eukaryota > Viridiplantae > Streptophyta > Magnoliopsida > Geraniales > Geraniaceae > Geranium > Geranium brycei. The sequence goes on from JAYMTP010005503.1 coordinate 2,865, forward strand.
AAATTAAGAATTATTTTTTAAAAATAAATATTTTTAAAAGTTTTTCTGAAATATCTTTTGGCTAAAATTTGTATAATCAATTTTTGTAATTTAATTTTTTAACTAAATCATTTTTAAGTTGAAAAATATTTTATAAAATTCTTAATTCTTAATTTTAGGGCAATCTCGTCATTTTTGTACAAATACATACATTTTGCACATAAAATCAAACTTCACAACACTTTTTTGTCATTCACAAAATACACACACTCTTGTGCAAAAGTGTGATAATATGTGGCACATGTTTTTGCTATTTTCCCTAAAAAAATTAGGCAAGAAGATTAAATCGAAGTTTACCTGAATAGTTACAGCAAGATCGCGCTAACATCAAACTCGCTCTTTGTACAGAAGCCAAGGCAATAGTAGTCGAAACTTTAGTTATGCATGGAGCCTTCACATAAGGGAAGGAGGCGGCATTTTCCAGAAATTCCACGAGTTAAAATCTTCCTGTAACCAGTTGGAGAACGGTAAATAAAAGGCGGATCAGAGAAGAGTGAAAGTTTCTCCGACTATACATGGAAGGGTGCACAATGTGTGTACCTGTTCGGGCTCGGTGGGGGGGAACATGCCATTCACGAGATTGTGAAGGGAAGTATATGATTTTCTGTCAACGCGGCGATTAACAGCAACCTCACCCTGCAAGCTCAAATCCATTGGCAAGCGAGTTTGTGAATTTAGATTTTTTTTATTTTTTTACATTAAGCAGAACAGCCGTGAAAATACCTTGGGATTGATTATAAAGATCTTTCCCATTGGGATTCCAACCTTAAGGTAGCTGATTTCATCGGTGTCTCTGTTTCCAAAACCAGCATAGAAAGGATTGCTACCTACGGGAAACAATGCTTTGATATCCTGGAAACACAAAACTAAATCACATGAGAAGCCATGTTTCCCTGTTTTCCATAACTATTCTTCAATGTCATCTGCAAAAGTAAACAAGAGATTTTTCCACAAAAATTTACCATCCAAGTTCATCGGCGTTGATAGATAACAAGTATTTTCTAGTCAAGTGTATCAAAACCGTTGATTAGAGATGCAATCATATTCAAACCCCTCTATTCGAAAGCAAGTGTCCTTCCCTCATTTGAATGTTCTAAAATCAGTGTCCACTTTCAAATTTCAGGAAGTAATTTATGCATGAATTACCATAAATATCCTTAAATGAGTTTTCCGTTCTTTGATTTTTGTCATAAATTCAAGAACGCATTTATTTTGGAGGTGAATGAGTAATTCACACAATGCCTCTTGGTATATGGAGTATTCGTTTTGGGGCACACTTATTATTCTTGGAATCAACTTAGCTAAAACTTTCTTGTGCCTGAATACACTCACGTAGACTTCAAGATAAAAGAACCGTAAAGGAGCCATTCAGTATTTCCACCTAAACGGCAGTTGCATCAAATAGCATTTTCGGGATGACTTGTTCGCATTTTGGTACTACTTTATAGATAACAGAATCACCGAAAAATTCATTTCACATTTGCATATGTTTCACATGGAGCATTCAAACTGAAAAGGCATGTTACCTATAAATGAGAATGGGCACTAACCTCTAAGCATGCTATCTTGAATTCATGCGGAGCCCTTCGTATAACTGAAAAAGAATAGCAGATGTTAATAGTTCAAAATATGCTAATAGTTCAACCATCTACATGCTCATTTTGCAAGTAACTGAAGTAAAAACAATTAGTACAAAAATTGTGTAGTTGTGATTTTTCTCTGATCAGCTTCGAATGTCTCAAAATTTGGGCTCAAGACCTCGCTTATGAAGAAGAGGGCTCTATTTTTGCCACTTGACTCAACATAAGTTGGTAAAGAGAGGTACCGCCACGTGGACTCAAACACCAGCCCCATGCCACAAATTCAAGTGCTTGACCAGTTGGACAAGCAAGCTATGGCTATAGATGTCTTACGTTGGGTTATTAAACGAGACTTCCATTAAAAACTAACATAGAAATCAGCTAATCTAATATAATCAAGGGAAAATGACATTTTACTAGACCTAACTAATTATTGTTTCACACTTTACTACCTCAATTCTTTTTTCTATTTTTTAGTGCCCTAACTTCTATTTTGTAACATTTTACTACACCTAACTATATTATTTTGGGACAAGATTTAGCATCAAAATGTCCCAAAACACAAGTTAGGGTATTAAAAAAGAGAAAAAAATAGTTGAGGTAGCAAAATGTGAAACAACCATAGTTAGGTGTTAAGTGTCATTTTCCCAAGAATCAATCCCTTCTAATAGAAGTGTCAACTACATTTTCCGCACACTCATCGTTGATGACATGTGAGCATAAGTTGATGAAACAACACAAATATAAGTTACCTTCTCGAAACAAAGAAGGAAAAAGTCCGTCCGGGGATATAACAATAGGCCCATCTGGCAAACCCTTCCCGTCCTTTAAATGTCGGGGGAAACAAAGAAAAAGCTAATGAGACTTAAGGGGGATATAAGATAAAAAGAAAGAAATAAACAAATAAGTTTCACTTTCATATGTTGATCGGGGAGTTGAAGAATAAAGCTGCAATTTTGTACACTGACCTGCTTTATACTGAGAAGAAACTGTCTGGTAGTATAAGCTTGAGCAATAGCACGGGCACTCAGAAAAAGCAATTGATACCCATTTTCCTGTGAAAAGAAGATCGTTACAATATGTCTCCATCAGGTGCATTATGGCGTGCTCAATAAATAAAATAACTAATTTTCTCAAAGATTTTAAATAAAGAGGTGTAATGAACCTTAATAGCTGAAAACAGATGTGTAACACCTGTTTGACACCAGTCTATCCCAACCATCGGCATGAACTGACCTAAAACATCCGATCTGTTATAATAATGGGAAAAACACAATGATCAGATGTGTAGATATGAAGCCCAAAACATCATCAAAAAAATCTTTAGCCGGACTATATCAGCAAAGAGAGAATTTTAACAAAGTTCAAGTAAAACTACAGAGTTGGTATTTCACTTTTCAAGGTTCATGACAATATCAAGTTACAAGAGTTAAACAGGTAAAAGGAGAAATGGTTTTGAAAAGGCATCAATAAGTTTAAGTCCATATGAAGAAACTGGAAGAAAAAAAATTGATAGCATAATAATGCTAAAAGGAATGTCTCATAAGACCAGGAAAAATTATGAAGCTTAGCAAATTATGAAAATAAAGTGGCGGCCAAAAGCCAAGTTTCTTGGCGCATATTCTTCTATAGTACATGATTTGGTATAAGCATAACAAAAAAATATTATGATTTATGAGCAGGGAAGCATTGCACACTTTTCACAACACAGGGAAATTTACAAGCCAAGTGGAATTCGAGTTCACCATAACAGCTAAACAATTTGTAGTCAAGTGAAACTAATCCATTCAAGAATCAAGAGGATATCTAGGAAATGAAGTATACATATAGAAGAGATGTGATGGAAAAGATAAAATAAAAATCTTAGTAAAGATGTAACCATAGATACCACTGTCCTAGTTTTTAGCATAAACTGTACACAAGCAAAGTGAGTAGTTGAAAATTTTGTCCATGACAAAAAATCAGAACGCGAACTATTGCTAGGTAATATCTCTCTAGCGCTATCTTGACTCATAGAGCCAGACAATTTGATTATGTCTTCTTCGTAGGTTTGCTTGGTTCAAGTCTAAAAGAAAATGCAATCCACTATTCCCATTTCAAAGCCTAACATAATATAAATGCAAGAAAAGAAAGTGAATTGCACAATTAACAATAAGCTTTAATTCTAACTGTTAAAGTGTCCCACATTGAAAAAAATGTGGATTTAGTGATCAATTAATATACAAGTTGGACTCTCCACCTAATAGCTTAAGCTTTTAGGTTGGACTATGTTCAATACTAAACAAACAAAAAAATAAGTAGCATAACGAAAAACTCTCTTCCAATGTTAAGATTTGTAATATCCTTACTTGGTAATTGTCCCATCTACATCAGAGATGACTATTCGAGTGTTCCATTTCCACAAATAAATTCTAGCATCAACCTGTAACTAACACCAGTATGAAAATCAACAAATATATAGAAACTTTCAGGGTGAAAGAAGTAGTACAGCAAGAAAAAGAGAATTATAGGAAGAAAAATCAACAATATACATGACCTGCTGTTCACCGAGCATTCCAGTAGAGAATGTGAAGGTTATGCTGTTCTTCCCTTCACTCAGCTTCAAAGATGCCAGTTGTTCAGATGTTGGTGTAAGTGACCTAAGTATTTTTTTTACTCCTTTGTATGTTAGTTCGCTTTTGCCTACGTCGAAGTCAACAAGGCTCTCTGCAGCGCTCCCTGCAGCGCTCTCTGCAACACTCTCTGCAACACTCTCTGCAGCACTCTCAACAGCACTCTCTGCAGCGCTCTCTACAACAATCTCGGCAGCACTCTCTGCCGCGTCCTCAGAATCGGGAAGTCTGACATAACCAGGAGGTGCCTCGTCATCGTTCCCGGACCTTGTAGTTCTGAAACCGAAAGGCCAAATTCTCCATTTTCCACCTTGAGTGGCAGGGGGTTTCGAAGAATCTTTTTCAACAGGTTTCGCAACAGCTATCATGCCTTTGGATTCGATTTTTTGTTCGCTTCCAAATGAAAGCCTCCCTATGACAAGGAATGCAGCTGAGTATCATGAGAAGTAAACTCACTAATTTTTACAACAAGCACCCTTCGAAACAGGAGCTATAGAACTAAATGTTTATAATCTATCTGCATCAAATGCTTTAGAAACAAACTGTAACTTCGACATTTTAACATATTTTCAGATCCTAACTTCCTAACTGATAGTAATTAGATTTTATTTTATTATGTACGTATGTATGTATAAAAGATCAGTCCTTTCCGCGTCACTCAATGTGTATTTGACTGTATATTTCAGTAATTAAGAAGCCAACAACACCTTTCACAGCTTTACTAAACATTAACCGATTTCTTAGAACTGCTAAAACAAAACAGTACTCGTCAGCATTTAAACAACCCATTCCACTGCTGCTTTGCCATTATAATTTCTATTTAACCGCTTTTTAAGAGCTTCATCTGCCCATAGTATACGGATTGGAAATGGAAACTTCCAAATTCAACAACCACCAGAGGAGAAGGGTAAGGAAGGTTTTGTTCTGTATGATGAAGTGTTCTACTTTTTTTATCAGCAAGAAATAAATTGCATTAATGAAAGGCACGATTTATCCCAAGAAGGGATAAAAAAAGCCCTGAGGTGATACATGAGAAAAGAGAGGACGTTAATAGAAACGGAATACAAACTAGATATGCTATGGATGAAGTGTTCTGCTTGCTAAGAAAAAAGGGAAAATGGCAAGAACTTGTGGTAAACTATCACACTTTTGCAAGAGGGTGCTGTGTACTTTGTTAATAGCAAAATGGTGCTCTGAACTTTGATTTTTTGTGCAAAATGTGTGTTTGTACAAAAATGACAAAATTGCCCATGAAATTAAGACTTTTAAAAATATGTACTTCTTAAAAAATAATTCTTCCCTTTCAAAAAATATAATAATTCTTAATGTTAAGGGCAATTTCATCATTTTTGTACAAATACACACATTTTTCACAAAAAATCAAAGTTCACAACATCTTTTTATCATTAACAAAATACACAACACCCTCTTGCAAAAGTGTGATGGTATAGAGCATGTTTTTTTCATTTTCCCAAGAAAAAAATAACAAAGGATCACTTAGGTAGAAAATATGCAATGAAGTGAGATCGTTTCATACTGGTGTCCAAATAGAAGCAGTTACTCAATTCCACGATATGTATGCGGTAAACGAGAGTATATTTGAGTTCACTTACCAGATTTAGGGCTGACAGAAGCCGAGTAAGGCTCCCCTGAAATCTGAGCATCATCAGGATTAAGCCGTTCCTTCCCTAACTGTCCCTCTCGCTCCGCATTTGAATGTAACCAGTTCGAGTCATCTTTTCCGAGTAAAGTCCACTTCAAGGATCCGGGACTGGCATCCAGCGAGTGGCTTAAAGAATGACAACCACTGCTACTGTCATCCAAATCTTCAACGTGAAACCACATATTGGGCGCCGATTCTCCCAGCCTCCCGACAACCGGAGTCTTTGGAGTTCTTGGAATTCCAATGGGATTAGATATCTCACTTGACTTCATCGCTAGGTTTTCAGAGTCGGCCGATGGGTTTTCTCTGACAAACTGGTCTACAGATGAATAGGATTCATAGCTTGTACTGACAGACCTGTGCATTTCTTTAGCTCCGTCAAGACCGAATAAATGATGATTTTCTTTATCCTTGTGATCCGGAGATTTTGGCTCCATCTTGTGAACTGCGTTGAGTTTATCTTCATCAAGGTCACCAAAAAGGAACTGCTCGTCTTCTGAACTTTGTGAGACGCCATCATCACAAGTAACTTCTGTAGAGATACTATCACCGTATATTCTTTTAGAATCGCCATCAGAAGCTACATTCTGCTGGAGGCTACTTCTAATACTTCCATGCCCGAAATTTTTCTCATCTTCAATTTCTTGACCTGAGTTGCTGGAACCAAGTACAGGATCAACCCTGTGGATTTCAGAACAGGATTCACTTACTCTAGATGAGTTTCTGAGGTCCTCCTTGTTACGCTCAGGTGTGCAAGGACGAGATGAACGTGTCTGCTCACAATGATTCTCGGTGTGCGCTGCTAACTCAGGTTGCTGAGTATGTGTATCCTGATGAAGATTTTCTTTTTTACATCTTAGTTAACATATCATAAATTCATAACATACAAGTTTCATATAATTTAGAAAGTTATCAGATATGATATTATTTATAGGGAAAATTGTAAAAAGGTGACTTATTATATCACACTTTTGCAAAAGGGTGTTGTGTTGTTTGTTAATTACAAAAAGATGTTGTGTTGTTTCATTTTTTTTGCAAAATGTGTGTATATATTATGAAAATGACGAAATTGCCCCTGAAATTTATGTTTAAGAGTTTTATAGCATAATTTTAAAAAATAATTTTAACTCAAAAATAGTTTAACAAAAAAAACAAATTACAAAATTTGATCATACAAATTTTAGTTCAAAGATAAAAACAGAAAAAAAAAATTTAATATTTATTTTTTTAAAAAAATAATTTTAAATTTCAGGGGTAATTTCATTATTTTCATAAAAATGCAAACAATAAAGCACCTTTTTGCCATTAACAAACAACGGAGCACCCTTTTACAAGTGTCATATTATAGGGCACCTTTTTGAAATTTTCTCATATTTCTACATAAGTTCATATCAGTTTCCTTATCTTCAAGAACCTTGCGTCATTTATCTCAGACTCAATATAGTTCACATGCTCTTATCATAACAGTGATTCTAGATTCTAATAGAATTTACCTCAGGTGGTTGCTCAGTTGTTGTGTGCAAAGTTTGTTTACTGGAATCGTTAAATCCATCTATCGAGCTGTCTGACATTTCACGGTTTAAAGATGTTTGGAGTCCGTTTTTATCGCCATCCATCTGAGAAATGGCGCGGCCTTGTGAAACACTGTCTCTTTGATTGCAGCAACTCTGCTGTACAAGGAACTGCTGGGCGGAACGTCCTTCACATCCAACTGGACATCGAAACTGTGAATTGGGAAAAACGACACCATTCGCCTTTGCAGCACGATCAGCATTGCCGGCACAAGTTCCACAAGTCGCTCTTGAACGGGGACCGGTGATCCCGTTTGCATCTCCATCCCGTTCATCGGTCTCTCTTGATGTTAAGGATATAACTTCGCCCGCTGAGGAAGTTCTTGAGCGTGAAACTCCTACACTAGCTTCCTCAGAAGAACGCTTCAGTTTCTCAGTCTTGAAATCTTTATCAGCCTTGTCATTGCCTTCGTCAGTCTTTTTGGAGGGAATATTGGTAGACCACTGCATATCCATGAGGTCGGTCGCCATCTCGGCACGCTCCAACGAACTTGCCCTCGCATGATTATTACTATCATTATTATTATTATTAACTTCTTTTCCACGAGGTGTTTGTGTTTCCTCCTTCGTTGTCTTCCGTCCGAAAAGGCCCAGGATTCGTGACTGGCCAGTCTTAGCCCTACCCGTGTCCTTCTCCTTGCTCATATCCATCGGATTGTCGCAACCCGAAAACGAATCGAAATTGCAACTCTTAGACTTCCTCTGACCTGTATCCTTGTGGGATTGCCTATTGGTCTCGTTACAAGAAGAAAAGCGATATAATGCGGATTCCGGCTCTTCTCCCTCGTCTACCTCCCGGAGAAAGTAGGCCTCCCCTTTATTATCCAACAACATGTTGAAACTGACGTCAACGCCTTCAACACAAATGGTGACGACCTTCTCCTTTGACTTCAAGACCCCTTGAAACTTCCCGAACCGTACATACCAAGGGGACGATTTGAAGCTCCCATCTTGCTGTTGGACTACTATTATATCCACAGCTCCACCAAACGGGTGAAAGGGGCCGGACACCGTGTACACACCCTGAGAGATATAGCTGCCGAGCCTCCCCACAGCAAACATCCTCCAATGTCTGGATCTCTCGGGCCACCCAACGACTCCAATTACAAATTTCAAAGTGAAATCATATGTCCCGACTAATCGAGGCCTTTGCCCCAAAAAAATGAATGAAGAAACCACTAGCTCGGAAGAAGAAAAAACACAAATCAGCTGAAACTCAATCAAAATACTCTCTCATTGCAACTAAACTACTATTCCTCCCACAAACCCACATCACAATACCAAAATCACAAAAGATTCAAACTTTAAGAACCCAATCGTACAGCTCTTTAGCTCAGAACAAAAACTACACCACACTAAGCTAAAAAACACAACAACAAAACAAAATCAGACCCTCCAAACCCAAAATGAATGAAGAAACCTCTAGTTCAGAAGAAGAAAAACACAAATCAGAAACTCAATCAAAATACTCTCATTGCAACTAAACTCCCATTCCTCCCACAAACCCACATCACAATACCAAAATCACATCAAAAGATTCAAACTTTAAGAGCCCGAAAATGAATGAAGAAGAAACCTCTAGTTCAGAAGAACAAAAAACACAAACCAGCTGAAACTCAATCAAAATACTCTCTCATCGCAACTAAACTACCATTCCTCCCAGAAACCCACATCAAAATACCAAAATCACATCAAAAGATTCAAACTTTAAGAACCCAATTGCACAGCTCTTTAGCTCAGAACAAAAATCACACAACAGCAATGCCAAAAGAGACAAAAAAACAACAAAACAAAATCAGACCCTCCAAACCCAGAAACTCAAATCCAGAAACAAGCAACAAAAACGCATAAAATCAATCAAACCCTCAAAAACCCAGCTCCCAAACACAAATTCACATCCCCAAAACAACCCAAATGCGTACAAAATCAATCGAAAACCCAATACACAAAACACCAGCGAGAATCAATCAAATTGCAACACCAATGAAAAGATGAACAAACCCATCACATTATTGTACTAATCAGTTCCCAGAAGGAAATAAAACACGAAATGGGATTGAAGAAAATGGGTCAAAAATGAAATTGGAATCGAAAGCAACGAAACTGACCTGTGACGAAGAGGTCTAAAGAACAAATCAGTTCCGTGATCTCTACAGCGAGGGGGAGAAATTGGGTTTCCTCGGAAACGTCGAGACGGAGATCAACCGCATGATGATTTTTCAGGTCACACGTCAGCTTTTCCAAAATTTCTCAGACTTTCTTCTTTTTTTATTATTTTAAAAATTCAGTTTTTTAGTTTCTTGTGTGTACGTGTAGATGGTAACACTTTTGATTTAGTGGGGACCAGTTGGTCGCCACAGTTATTTCTTCCAGTTGAATGGACGACACGTGTCGTGTGTTTTGGTTTCTATTTTTCCCTGTTTTTTCAGGATAATTATTTAATGTGGTGGGTCTAGTGTAGCATGATGTCACGGGGAATTGACCCCAATTTTTTGCCCAAAGGTGACCATCGTATGTGCCTTCACCACTTGATGATCCTCCCCTCGCACCCGCTTGAGTAGTGTATAATCTCCTGCGCACTCGTGTCATCCACCTTTGGAGGCTATCGATCCTCCCCACGGTCGTCTTGGTTCCCATAACCAAACGACTCTCCGAAATCGGCCCAGAGTCGTCCAACCGAGCATCCCGACACATGCTCAATTGAGGTTCGCGACAGCCCAAGTGTCGCCCATAGCTCGACCATAACGAGCCTGCCCACGACGGGCCTAACGGCGCCCAAAAGCGCTTACGAAGACCGACGACACCCACAGACGTCCCACGACGCCCGCGGGCCAACTGAGAACCAACCCTGACAACCAGCAGCGCTCGTGCGCGTCAACTCCACCCACGGGCTGCCCAAAGATGCTCTAAAGCGCCCACGGGCGCCCACG
>JAYMTP010005504.1:0-13258 GCA_036897365.1 Geranium brycei
TCGAACCCTATTATTCTATGAATCTAGTTGTCAAGTAATCGATCCTGGGTGGGTTTGGGGTTAATTTATGTTTTATTTCGCTACGCATGATCTGATTTGGATCCCCGTCATGATCCAAGGGTCAGAAAAAGTGATAAGTCAAAAAGAAGATGATGTGTGGCCCTTCGAACCCTTTTCAAGGCCCGTAAACCCCACATTTGTTGCTTGATTTGCCTTCGTATCGGCTAATTTAGAGACAATTTTGTGCAATTGTGTGCTTGGGAAGGTTTTGAGCGTCCACGGGTAATAGAGAAAAGATCAAAGAATTTTAGAGTCGAGTACTTGGAACTTGCAGAGGAACCAACCAGGGAATTCAAACTCAAAGCATTGTCACGATCGTGACAATCAAATCCTTTTATTAGAGATGACCCGTAGCTAGGCATGATGAGCGGCACGACGGAGTGACGATCGTGACATATATCTTCACGATTGTGACCACATTCCTAACGGTGACGACCGTGATAGGAAGAGTAGAAGACCGTGGCGTTGACCAAGTATAGAAGTGGGCCCAACTGCAGAAGACATGATCGTGATGCCAGGCTAGCATGATCGTGACACGCCCAATTCCAGCAACTATAAAAGGGCTTGACCTAGGGATCAACAACACACCACTTTTCACCTACTTTCCATCCCATCAGCAGCCATTGCCCCAACATTCTCCTCCAAGTTATTCCTCCATGAGAGCTTGAAGTGGAAGAACAACACATTTTCTTCTCATTCCAAGCGTGAAGTTAGCATTTGGAGCTCATTTCCACCATTCCAAAAAGAAGATTTCACCAAGGAACACTCACTTCCACCAAGCCAAAAGAGAGTTGAAGCAACTTGAAGATCATCCAAGCCCACCATTGGCCTTAGTTTGCTCTTCTCTTCTCTTCTAGTTTATTATTGTAGTTTGATGACCTTGTTAGACTTGAGCACCATGGTTTTGGGATAAATCCCCAAAACCATGGGTGCTAGACTATTAATTGGTATTGGTATTTATGGCATTTGATTTATTTTCACTTATTTGCATGATTGATTGCTTAGTTTACATTTTTATGTATGCCTTGCATATGTTGCTTGATATCAGTGTTCTTGAGATAGCTCATATATGATTCCCAGAGGAATTTTGCGAGTATATGCTTGGATGTTATGTCTTGATTATGTGTATGCTTGTTATAGCTTGAGATTGACTCCGAGAGGGGCTTTCAAGAGTGGACATAAGTAAACTTGATGGATCGGTTCTTGGAACATTTTCCCTCAATTGAAAATAGTTGTGTTTAATGCGGTTTTGGGTGAGTAATAATATCCTGAGAGGGTCGCTCACCCGAGATTAGGTCGTTCCCAATGTGGAGAGACAGGTTCGGTTTCTAAAACTTAGGTCACCTATCAATCGCAATTAAGTGAATTTAATTGCAAATAAGGGTAATTTAATATTTTTACAGTGAACTAAATATATTGAAAGTTATGAGCACAATCAAGTGACAACCCACACCTTACAAAAGAAAATGAGAACTAATTATGACCGGTAGATAAAAATTTTGATGGTTTAGATTTTTGCTGACTCACCAATGACAATTTGGTGTAATTATGCACAACTTTCTATTTAATTTTGTCTTTTAACGCAAGTATAAGGGTATTTTCTTATTTTTATATCAACAAATCATTAAATCATTACATTTTTTAATTATAAGATCTAAATTTCTTTAATGTGGTTCAATTTATTTCCTAATTTACCTTTTTACGATTTTATGAGATTGTTTTACAAATACAAGATTTATTTCCATTTTCTTATGATTTCATGATTTGATATTTCATTTCATTTGTTTTTAACTTCATTATTTTATTTGTACGATTACATGATTTACACACATTTTTTACTATTTTATTTTTTATGATTTCATTTTCACAAATACAGGATTCCCCCAAAAAAATCTATTTCATTTCTTTCTTTTCTTTTGGATTTCATGACTTTATTTGTACGCTAACATAATTTACAAAAACATTTATATTTCATTTTTCATAATTTCGTTCATACAAACATTTTTGTATCTTTTTGTAAATATTTTTCATTGTCTCCAATTACACGTGTTTAATTTTTGCCATGGTAATATATGTTTCATTTCATTCTCGGTTTCATTTCATTTCATTTCATGGTTTAGAAACTATGAAAATGAAATACAATTCGATAAATAGGAGGAATCATTGATCAAATAAAAAGGATATGGCATAAAAAAGGAAATAAATTCGATAAATTTTCAGTACAATATGATTTGGGAGCAGCAATACGAATGATTTTGTGAAACCGGGAGTAGATTTTATGAGATATGAGAAGCAAATAATAGAGTTTTATTTTTGGAAATTGTTATATTTACACGTATACCATTTTTTGCTATTATTTCATTTATTTATTAATAAATAATGAATTTTTGAGAATCATTGATCATTACCATCTACGGATGCTAATTGTTCTTATATTGTTTTGCAAGGCATGGTTTTTATTAGATTGCATCACTTGAAAGTTAACTGCTTTTAACAGAGTTGGGTAAAGTGAGAAAAAAAAACAAAATTTTAACACTCTTTAATAAAATTTTAGTTCACTTTATTTATTTTAGAATGAATGATAATTAAGTGCATTTTACGAAGATTATTCTTCTTCTCTTACTATATTTAGAATGTCAGAATATTTTTTTAAAGCAAACCGCGACTATATTAAAAATGATCCGCCTCGACAACCTCCAAGAAATTGGGTAGGATAGACACCACACTCATAATACAGTTGGACAGAACAAGCGAGCTTCTAGCCAAAACATGAGTCACTCTATTGGCATTACGCTTTACAAACTTCGTAGGGAGTGACGGTCTTACCGAAATGAGGTGGTGGCAATCTCGGACTGTCAATCCCCATTTTCTAGTAATCCTATTGGTATCTTAGATGGCTAGGATAAGGTTCTGGCAATCATTCTTGATACGTATATTGATCCACTGTTTCTCGGTAGCCCAAACGAGTGCCTCCCTAACTGCAACAACTAGGGCTGGCCAAAATTGACCGTAGACCAACTAGACCGGTTAAACTGACCGAACTGTAGTCCAAAAAAACCGGACCAATAACATCATGGTCTAATCGGTCGGTCTGAAATAGGAACGATTAATTATATAGTCCGGTCACGATTCTTAATACGTAAACCATCGGTTAAACTAACCAGACTGGACCAAAATTGAACCATGCCACATGTCTAGCTCTGCACCTTACATCTACTTCATATCATATAACCCAATGATGTCACGATTTGATTTTCTTTAACCTTCAAAATTACAAAACCTAAAACTCATTCATTTAAGAGGAGAGATAGAAGATATTCAAAGGAGGAGGAGAATTAATTAAAAAATTAATTCTCAACAGATTACCAAAAGTAATATTATAGTTGATTAAAAAATAATAATATTATGGTTATAATTTGATAAAAAAAATTAACTGAAATCGAGGATTAAGTGTCAAACTTGGGGCCAAAATCGTGAGGCCCATAGTTTTTGGTTTGTTCGGACAAACCGGTGACCGAACCGACATAAAGACAAGACCAACCTGATAAAATCGGCTATAGTCGGACCCAGTCTCAGGTCTTAAAATTATAGACCTAATGAAGTAGGTTCAAAGATCGACCCGAGGTTCGGGTCGGATAACCGGACTGTGGCCACCCTTAGCAACAACTTCGACAATGCAAGGTCCGTTGAACTGACCTCAGCAAAGCACATAGCCACTAGGACTTCCCCCTGCTGGCCCTCAGTACCATCCCTACCCCGAAGACGCCTCTGGCTTGATCCACTGCTCTGTCCATATTAAGCTTAAGCTTGATCCCTAATGGAGCTGTCCACCTCTAGGATGGAACACTCTGAGAGACCCTCTAGGGCTTCCGTTGGCTCTCCTCCTATTCCTTCTACCGACCCACTCCTTCCCCCTTCATCGCAACTGGCGATACCGTTCCATTCCTCCAGATGATTCCATTCTGAGCCTTCCAAATAGCCAAGCTAAGAACCCGACCTCCCCGAACCTCTCTTTCCATGTCGCAGTCACCCAGGACATAATCCTATCCTCCACTCCTCCTCCTTGCGGGCATTAAGGCCCATTCCAAAATGACCACACCCTCCTACTAACATGACTGTCCAGAAAAAAATGTTGCATTAACTCTCTCGTATTGTGACACAGTGGATGACACTGTCCTCCACTGACAGGCCCCTAGCTTGCATGACCTCTTTAGTCGGGATACACCCTGAGCACAAATGCCATAGGAAAGTTTTAACCCTAGGTTAGACACTCAAAACCCATATAGCGATCCACATCGAGTCTATGGGGCTAAGGTCCCACACTCTGTTCTCTTTCAGAAGTCTTCTATATGAGCTTTTAATTGAGTACCTTCCGGACTTCTCTTCCGTCCATCACCACTCATCCTTCCCTGCATGTTGGCCAATAGGGATGGACAGAGTTAGACTCGCCTCCCTAACATCACACGCTGCCCTGACCTTCTCCTCACTCCATCTTCTTGAACCTGAAGTAAAAAGCCCCCGCACTTTCCTGACCCCCCAACGCTTTAAAACTGATCTCACATGGGCCTCCTTGTCTGGCAGCCATTGGTCCTCCGCAATAACGAACTCTTTGGGTCCTATTGCTCTTCTTTGAAGTTAGATAGAGTACTTTTCTAGCTTTTGTCAAACCCCTCCACATTTGTGCGTAGGTCTATTTGCAATTGGTACTTTTTTACTCTTACCAATTTTTCTATAATACCATGTGTATGATTATGTCTTTATAATTTACTTTAATAATAGTGTAATAAACACAATTTATTTGAATATATTCCATAGTGGAAGAAGTTTAAAATAAAATAAATAAAAACAGGATGGAGCCGTCAGCCGCCCATTTAGAATTACAACGGGGACCCAAATCCAGTACCCACCCACCTTCTCCACCTAAAGCGGTTTTACAAAACTCGCCGTAACTGATAGCCTGCTTCTCACGTGTACGTCCTCCACACTCCCCGTTAACTGTGGGCCACGTGCTCCCCGCCGTCAATCCATTTTATTGGTTTCGAATCCTATGCGCTTTCATTGGCACCTACCGAGAGCTTTCAATTATTATCTTAATTAATTAAAAATAATAATTAATAATATAATGAAGTCCCACTCCCAGTAGGTGAACAATAACATGCTCTAAGGATAAGATTAACTGAGTTAATCGAACCCTTCCCTATTTACAAATACACCAGCTTTATATCTGGCCACACAGCGACTTACACGTGGCCCCAATAAAATAATTGCTGGATGAATCTGGAACACAAGCCTGTTCAATTAAATATTTATTATTTAAAAAATAAAAGAAAGGTGTAAATCGTGTTCGAGAAGAGACCGACACAGCCGACTTGGACCGACCATTCCAAGCAGCACACACACACACGCCTCTACTCTCTACCATCCACTTGACACGTGTCCTCCCCAAACGGCTACTTTGTGTTTTCATTTTTTTAACTGCCCCACTCCACACGGATAAATACTGGGAGGATTTTCAGTATCGGAAATTTCGAGTCCCTTCGCGTAAAACGCGTAGATATTTCCGCTTTTAAATATTATTCGTAATTAACTTGGGAAGCGGAGGGTAAAACCGGCAACTCGGAGCTATCTTCTTCCTCCGTATAAAATGGAACTTGCCATTTTCAAAGCAGAGAAGAAGAGGTCGAACTTGGAAACTTGAGCGTAGATCCTGTAGAATCTAGAGAACTACCCGCACACACCACACACAAGGTTAGGCTCGTTCAAGATTTGATTCCACTTTTCAGTTCCTTCTCCGATTCTGTTTGGATTGACGCTGCTACTATTTGTAGATTCTGGATTTGATTTTGAAATCGGGGATTTTAAGTGAACTCAACAGTTTCTGTTTCTGTTTCTGTGGATATAGCAGCAGCAGCAGCAGAAGCACTTTGAATCTTGTTTGTTTGTGATCAGAAATGGCGTTGGGCAACAAATGCGGTTCCCTGAAGTCGAGGCGAGGAGCGAAGAAAGCTGGAGGGGAAGTGGATCTAGGGTTAGGGTTAGGGCTGGGGTACTACACCAGAGGATTCGGGAGGAAGCGAATCGCTGTGTTGAAAAACAATGAGGCTTCGGGTTCGGATTCGGATTCGGATTCGAATCTCAGGACTCCTTGGAAGAAGAGGTGCGGCGAGAGCATGGGCGATTCTGGAAATGCGACGAGTCCTCTGGAATCGTTGCCGCAGGACGTCTTGGTAAGTACATGAATCGAGCTTTTCATTTTCGTTTGTGGATTGAATCAAAGCTCAGTAGGTGATTGAAATTCGGTTTTGAAATTGTTCTTCTCAGGTTAAGATTGTGTGCGGTGTGGATCATGATGATCTGGAGCAGCTTGCTCATGTGTCCCGGGCGATTAGAGAAGCTGTAAGTTGCTCATCCTTTGAAATTGAATGTTGATTGTGTGTTTATTTGTGGGTGATTGATTGTGAAACTGAATTGAATTGAACAGAGTTGGGTAGCGAAGCAGTGCCATTTTGCTTACAGCACGCCAAAGAAGACGCTACGGGGCTGCATTGATTATGAGGAGGAGGATTGTAGCAAATCCGAAGACATGGAAGCTCCAGAGGCTCCAAGGAGGATTAGGGGGAGAGGGGATGGCAGGAGCCTGGCGGTTGACGAGGGGTGGCCGAGGAAGGAGCTGTTCGGGGATATGATGGAGATTTGAGCTCATCAACACACACACACACACAATACCGAGAAGTAACTATTAATTAATTCATTGAGTTTTGTAAATGTGTCGTATTGTATTGTATTGTAATGTAGATTACTGTTACTATTACAAACGATGGGGTTGGGGTTGGGGTTAGAGCAGTGTTTTGGGTGTACATAGGAGGAAAGCGGCAGTGGCAAGGGAGCAATTTCTTCAACCAAACTCCATTGAAGATAGGTTGACTTGCTTTTGTATCTTAGGCCATGTATATAGAGATAGATAATACTTCTTTCAATAAATTGGAAATTTCTTGTTTGCAGATAGGTTTTTGCGGAATTGAATTGCTTAGAATGTGTTGTGTATGGCTCAAGTGTGTGTGTGTGTTGTTCATATGATAGCTTGTGTAATGTAAGTAGCAGCTGTTGAGTTGAGTTAAGTTGAGCTGATTATTGTACTCACTTTGTTCTCAATTTAGGTGTTAGGTTATGTGTCCGTACTGTTGTGATGTTAAATTTGTTGGGTTAGGATCGTTTTTATTTAGAGCATTGCACATATGGTTCCCACATGTGCTCCCTGTTGATAGAGTCTGATTTTGTTCCATGCTGTCATTATGTGTTGGCATGTATGTCAGCTGAAAAAGACATCTGTAGTATATGAAAAGGAGAGCTTTATTGCTTAAGCTATAAACTTAACCTCAATGAGTGACAGAGTCAGCACACCAATCAGGATGGATCTGTTTATTTCCTTAAAACTCAATTGTGAAACCTCCTTGTTTCAAACAGCTTCCTTCTTTGGCTGATAGAATTTAAAAGAGGCTATTGCATATGATTAAGTAATTAGATTGTCCACTTTCGTTTAGGTTCAAAGTAAATATTTACCGGCACATGCTTACTCTATGAACTAATCATGTGCCGTAGTTTAATATCGGTTAACTTAATTTTTAAGCCAGACGATTAATTTACCCTCAACATATTTTCAAATTTTCAAATCTATTCTCTTATAATTATCAGGGAAAAGGTCAGATAACTCACTCTAAATATAGCTGATTCTCACTTAACTCCCCTTAAGTTAAAACACGTTTTCTAGACCCCCCAAGTTCTGAAAGTTTCACTTTACTCGACGGTGTTACATTTTTCGTTAAAAACGCATCACGTGAGCATCATGTGCGTTGTACATTTTTTCGAAAATGCATGAATTACCCTCACGTGTTCTTTAACCCTAACAACTATCTATTGTTAGAGTTATGTGAGTTGAAAAGAGGGAAATACGGTACAGAGCTTCGGCAAAGTGCGTCCGTCGAGGTTGAAGATCGAGAGTTGTGTAGAGTTCTTTGGTGGAGATAGAAGAGGAAGATGAGGAAGGAATCTAGGTCAAAGGTTATGTGGTTGCGGGAGATTTTCTGTAAGTTATATTAACAATTTTGTTGGCTTTGTTTATTTCAAACTCTGGTGGAATTAGGACTTTTGTTGATTTCGGGTTTACTGAAACTTAGGTGAGACGTTTAAGAATTGTTTATGCATACGTGTTTGTGTTTATTCAATTATTTTATGGAATTGGTTATGCATGATTAATTGTTAAATTAATTTCAATCACCTGTATGAATCTATTTAATTATCAGTATGTTTAAATTATGAACTGATTATGAACATGAGAAACTAATTTTGTGTAGGGATTTGAGGCGATGAATTTATGAATATTATTTAGGGAAATTTAGGTAATTATTTTAACATGTTTGCAGTGCCGAGTAGGGATTTTTCATTATATATGTGCTTAATATTTCTTGTCTTTAATTACGTCTGAATGATCTAGTTTACTTATGAAACCGAGAGGGGAGTTTTTAGATGGAACTAAGTAATGAAAACCGGGTTTAAATTATCACTAGAGATAGGTTGGTTGACTCGGTAGTAGCATCCATAGGTGACACACACCGAAAGATCCTGAGAATTCACAAAACTTAATGCCAGCTAACCGGTTAAATCATCACTAAAGATAGGTTGGCTACCGTAAATTAGTTGTAGGTCTTCTATCTATCTGAAAGGAATTTTAGGTGAATTTGGAATATTTGTTGCCTCCCTAAGTTAGAAACACCGACAAACATATATTTTAATTTAATTTATTTCCCGACTTTAATATTTGCATGTTCATCGTCTCACCCTGTTGTTAGATTATTTCAATTTAATTATTTTTATATTCTTAAATATTGTATGTTTTACTTTTCGGCACTTAAAACTGAACTTTCGACTGACTAAGATTAACTTTAAAATTAAATTCGAGTTCTTGAAATTGATAACCAATTATCCTTTTGGGTTTGATAAACTCGGGGTCGTAATCTTATTACCCTATATTACTTGTGGCCGGTACACTGCCAGAAGTCGGGATTTGACACATCATTTTTGCGGGTCGGTTTTGGGCGCATCATACCATGTGAAGCATCCCAATCTACTATCTACAATCGACAATCAACATCGGTGGCAATCCTCTGACGAGAACTGAAGCATCCCAATCGAGGAGCTCCTCCAGCGCTACTCCAACGAGTCTAGCATGAGCGTTCTGGCCCGGAGAATGGGCGTTCCAGAGTCTCATTGGCGAATCCCAGTCCACATCTGGATGGGAGCCTCTATTATGCGAATCTCAATCTATGAGTTGCATGAATCTTTTATGGAATTGATGATTACAATTTGTGGAGAGATTTTTGATAACCTTTTCTGGATTTTTGATGGCTGAATTGATGAATTATGTCTCAAACATGAGAGATTGGAAGATTTTGGCAATTTTGGCCAAATCGATTTCGGGAGGTGGTGGCTTACCCTCGTCTAAGCCAATTTGGAGATTGCAAGGTTTACTGTGGTTGAAAGGTAACCGACCAGATCCACTTTTAGAGAAAATCAACCAGATCTGATGCTCTTTAGATCTGTCTTGAGCTTGGCTAGAAGTTGTTTACGTCGTGGGGTCATTTGCGGTATTGGATCAACGGTCAGAATTAATTATTTATTGAAGATTTAACTGTAAATTAACTGATTACTTATTTACATTTTTTGGGTGAATTCTGGCAGCAAGATGAGTTGCCATCTGGCGGTTCTCCTTTATTCTCACGTTCTCACTGATCTATTCCCGTAGATTCATAAAATTGTTAACGAGTCTCAAATTCTTATTTCGACCACAAGTCATAAATGGTACCAAGTCATCATGACTATCCAACTTATATTATTGTCAATAATTAGATTTAACATTTATCGTTAATATTATATACCTTTGTCATTCGATATCATGATTGAACATTAGACACATATTTGTCACCCTTATGCATTGTTTATTGCTGATATGCACAAACTTGTTCTCACTGTTCAATCATATATTTAATAATATTGACCCCAAACCCTAGTTATTTCACCTTTCCTCTCCCTCTGCCTCTTCATTCACGCTTCTCTTTTCTTCTCTTGCTCTCTCTGTCCGGTCTGTTCATGCATTATCATTCTCTCTCTAATTTGAATCCATCTCCAACTTATGATATCTCCTCCTTTTTACATATTGTCAAATTTGTGAATTTCTAATTTTGTATTCTTCTTGCTTTTTTCCTTTTCACTTGTTTTCATATCAGTATGGTCTTTTCAATTTTTTATTTTCAGTTTTATGGTATCTACATATTGTAGTTATGTTTATTAAGGTTTTTTTTATTAGTACCTTTATGTTGTAGGTATATAACTTTTTTGTCAGATATTAGATTTTGATTTCAAGGTTTCAGACATACTAAATTTTAATGTGTTTAAAGATTTTCATTTATCAGTTTTTATTATTAGATTAAATTTATTCAAATATCAGTCTTAACTTTTCTTTATATGTGTTAATTTTGATTTCTAACTTTCTTTTCTTTATATTTTCATTTTTAAATTCATCAATTCTTATTAGGTGTCAATTTTTTTTATTTACTTTGATCTTCATGTCTTCAAACAAAATATTTAATATTTGTTTATATTGTATCTGAAACTTGTAAGTTGGTGACATTAATTCTTGCATTCTTTTCCTTTTTTCATTTATATATAGATTTTTTTGTGTTTTTGTTGCCCCTAAGGAATTACTTGTATACATTTTAGGTTATAGAAACATTTAAACCCATTGTTTCAGAAGAGGACAAAGCAATTTGTGAACGTTGATGTGAACTATGAAAGAATGGAACTTAGGCTGTAATTTTAAGGAATGAACCTGGACTGTAAAATCTGCAAACCTATTATTAAAAGAAAACATGCACTAAACATTTTAGCATCACATTTGAAATTCGGCTTGAAACAAAACTTCAATGGGTAAAAATAATCGGGTTTTGCGGGTTTCACCGAACACACTCACAGACCCACGCGGACAAGATCCTCCAAATAAGATCCACCTATGGGCGGTTGACGGGTCTTCTGATTCTACACCCCCAATTGTGCGGGCGGGGTGAAAAGTATTTCGGGTGGTTCAGATTTTCACTTGTGCCCACCTATACGCACAGCTACTTCATGTCATAACAGAGCGCGTAAACAGTTGACAGCGATTGGGGGAGGCTGGTCGGCGTGCTCCAGTGCTTTTCGAGTCCTCATAGCCAGAAGTCCTCACTTCGATTTGCAAATCTACTATTGTGAAATTGTTGCCCCAAATTTGATTCGGTTGAGCGAGCCTTCATCCCGTTGGCACTAGAGGCATGAATGAACTTTTGGAAACTCGAAGATGAAAATTGGAAAGGGATGACTGGAGCTGTAGCCTTGTCGGAAGGGGAGGAGTTTACTAAAGTTAAAAATTAAATAATTATGACACCACACAACTAAAGTGAAAGTGAAGTGTACTAAAATTAAAATGGCTAATATGTGGTAAAGTATTATTTTTCCCGAAATTTAACTGAGATATTAGCGCTATGATAAAATTTATTATTATTATTATTATTATTAGTTTATGTATAATTTCCGCTATCCAACTCTTTTATTTTATTTCTCAACTGCTCCATTCAAACCTAAACCAAATTAATATATATAGTATCACAGGTACCAATGATGTGGATAGATCATCGGAAACTACCTTACGAGCTCAACTACAGGTTGGAGGTGGATGATTATCAATTATTCAGTGTCTTAATCGACCTGTACTTGCCCGCATAACACCAAATTGTTTTGTTTTATCTGCTCCACCTTTTATTTTTTAAGAGAGGATACATTTCATTAACTAACGAAAAGTGTATATCAAACAAACGTGGGATAGCAAATGCTTAGTGGGAGAATTCTTGCTGGTATTTATTAAACTCGCAACCTCAATAATTGTTCATTTAATTTAATTGTCAATAATTGTTTCATAATTGAGATCCAGTTTGGTTTCCATACAAAATGGCACTCACAAGGATGATTGAGTGCATGTTACTCAATCATTCAAACCAAATAATCACAGGGATTTCCACTTTTTATTTGGCTTAATTGACAAAACTAGGTGTTGTTGTCAAATGCATATCAAAATTACATCAAGAATGAAACTTAACTACGGATAAGTAATAATAGAATTAAGAG
Organism: Geranium brycei; assembly: GCA_036897365.1. Taxonomy (NCBI): domain Eukaryota; kingdom Viridiplantae; phylum Streptophyta; class Magnoliopsida; order Geraniales; family Geraniaceae; genus Geranium; species Geranium brycei. Next base: position 12,268 of record JAYMTP010005504.1, read on the forward strand.
ATTTTATTCACAAGAACCATTATATTACATGGTCTTATATATAATGGTTTTTCCCCGCCAAGGTTTGTACTTAGCCAATCCATCAATAGCAACGTGTGGCCGGTGGTGGCCACACCACACAAGCACTGCCGGATAAAAAAAATCTCAATGGGAGCAAATTTTCGTACAAATTTTTTAATTTTATTAAAAACATAATTAATTAAAAATTAATTTTAATGAGAAAATAATTACTAAATGCATATAAAAAAACTGATTTGTGCTTGATTATTTATTTTTTTTAGTTAAGTTCGAATTTAATTCCATGTATATTATGAAATAGATCGGTTTGTTAGGTTTACAAGTCCTGATAGATTAGGGTCGAGTTTGACTCGTTTATCAAATGACCCAACATTGCGTTTACAAAATTATAATAATTAATAAATTTAATAAAAAAACAAATAATTTAATGAAAACAAAAAATAATTTAACTAATACAATATTAGTAAAAATAATTATAATAACCAACTAAACAAACAATATCAATTAAATTGACATCCAAGAAATAAAGTGAAAATAAAAGATGTTTCAACGAAGTAAATTTAAAATGTCCAAATATCTTTAAGAAAAGCCCACAACTATTATAAAACGTTGGGTTAATTACAACTTACTGTACCTAATTTACAAATTACTGTACAGATTTAATAAAAATTCATTTCAACTTACCTAGTTACCAAAAAGTTAATCTTTTTCCATCTGATTTAACTTGGTAACTGTTTTTTTCTAAATTCCTAACTACCCATATCCCTCTTTCTCCCTTTCTCCTCTACAACTCCCTCTCCACTCCGAGCTTCAATGGAGATTTCTCCACAAAATACTCCAATACTGTACAGGACCATGATCAAGTGAACCATAAATTTTCATGATAATCAAATAGACCTGAAATTATTAATTCTGTCAGACAGAATGTCGAGAACAATGTTGGAGCAATGTTCTCGACAAATCACAGTTATAA
>JAYMTP010005505.1:0-13258 GCA_036897365.1 Geranium brycei
GTGGGAGGTTCTGCCTAAATTTATACTCTACTTTTGTAACGGCGCACACACCTATGTGCGCCGTTACTAATTAACGGCAACAACAACGGTCACATTTCCGACCGTTTACTCCTAACGGGAAAGTTTTGGTTAACGGTCAACAATTTTGTAACGACGTACAAACTAGGGTGCGCCGTTACAAAATCAGAACAATAACGGCATACGATTTTCTGTACGCCGTCAGAAATTTTGTAACGGCGCACTCTATTTGGTGCGCTGTTACAAAATTTGTAACGGCGTACATTTGTCCTGCGCCATTATAATATAGATTTGTAACGGCGCACTCTAACTATGTGCGCCGTTACTAATGAAAAAACTGATAGTGAATGCCGTTTTATTATTGCAATGATGATGTAATAATTAAATATAAATTGAGATTGGCCTAGGGCACAACTACTACAGTTAACCCTTAATTATAATCATCACTTTAATACAAGTTGTGATTAGTGCTGATAATTCGACTAATCTCTACGGTTGTATTAATTAAGGGCCCGCCATAGTTACTCAGGATTTAGAATGGCTCACAAAATTACCCATGAATTATTAACTAGAACTGTCAAAATTTAGTCCCGTACCATAATTAATATTGACCCCAAACAACCTAACCTCCCCCATTCGGTCAACCACACCATTATCATGTTCCATAATCTCCGACTCATTTTGAGACTTGCGGTCAACGAACAGCTTACTCTCTGAACCCGTTGAGCGGCCAAAGGCGACGACATCACCGGTTGTCAACTTCTTGTCCTTGACAAAATAGCTCCAACCTTTGGTCAAGACATAGCTCTGGCTACTGCTCCAATAGCAGTAGCGAAACCTCCAAGCCTTGCCCGCGTTGTCCTCGAAAATGAGGAGCGTGCCGGTCTCCGGCGGCTGCGGGAAGTGCCTCTCCGCGTGCTGCTTGGGAATGACCATCCTGTTGAGCTTCCCCACGTCGCTCGGGGTCAAGGCCTTCTCGAAGAGCACTTCCCGCGATGCCACATGACTCATGCACGCGCACTTGTTCTGTTGGTATCTGATACTGCTCTCCTGGAGCTCCTCCCAGTAGGTGTGCTTGCGCAGCATGTCCACTATCTCCGCCTTGGAATGAGACTTCAAGAATAGGGTCTCCGCCGCGGATGGGTCCACGGGGAGGTTGGTGGCCGCGTCCTTCCCGCGGAATCTCCGGGCAGCCACGTCGTAGGCCATGGCGGCCTGCTCCTCTTGGTTGAAGGTTCCGAGCCACACGCGGTGGTGCTTGTCGTATATTTGTGCTCCCCAGCGGCCGTTGGGCTGGGGGACCACTCCCTTGTACTTGGAGGAAGATACCTTCTTTCCGGTCATCGAGATGAAACCGTTTGAGCCTGTAGACCCCATTCTAAATTAGTATTATTATTATTATGACTTGGGTGTATGTTATGTACTCAGGTTGATTTTTATAGGGATAGATCCAGTTTGGATATGATTATTTTTATATATGGTGTCAACTTGTGCCTATGGGATTTGTGGCATGGTCAGATCATGGAACCTGTATATACATATAGCTAGGTGGGATGTATCTTAATTTGTAATAGTGTATCGTAAATCATATACGTGTAAATTTATTTGTTCCGGTTTTTCTTGCACAATTATATTCCAGAGTCAAGAGTGCCACAGAAAATCACTAATAGATAGACTTCAACTAATGGGGTCCAAAATGGCCTGAAGATCCGACCCATCCTCCCCTACAAACCATATTTCAAATACAAACTTACAAATCTTCGATTAAACTCCTATTTTATTATACAAATAATTCAATTAAATCTACACAAAGCAAATTAAACATTAGATTCGATGATTTCAACTGAAACAATTGATTTTAATTTATTGAAACACGTTTTATTTTCTTGAAACATGTTTTATTTTTTCAGCATTGTAATGAGATGTTAAACCGATTGTAACGAGGAGAGAGTTGTAATGAGGATCTGGGTTCTAAACTATAGTCAATGGGTGAACCTTGTGTTAGGTGCACGTTTGAGTTCAAAGCCCCACATCGAAAGATTACAAGGTATAAGGAATGTTTATATACATATTGGACCCTAGACCCACCAGGCTAGTCTTTTGGGTCGAATGTGGGTTATCATGTGTATGTGGGCTTTCCTTGGGAGCTCCTCCTAGGTAATGCCCGAATCTCCCCAAAAGTGGTATTAGAGCGAAGGTTCGTTAATCGGTATCATGTGTTAAATAATGGAAGTTAATACAAGTAGAATGGTTCAAATTATCATGTTTGGAAAGGGAAGATAGAAAAACTTCCTTATGTGAAAGATTATTATCAATTAGTTTTCAGTGATGTCAAACCTGAGAACAAATTTGATGATGAATGAAGTTTATTGCATTGTGGCTATATTAGACAGTGACTGGATGATAATATTTTAAATCATGTCTGTGGAGAGAGACATGAGCGTAGCTTATGGAGCAAGCTTGAGCAGTTATATGCTCGAAAGACTGGTAATTACAAGTTGTTCTTGATAAAGCATATGATGAGTTTGAAGTATCATTATGGGGTTTCGTTAACAGATCATCTTAATGCTTTTCAAGAAATTATTAATCAGCTTGCAGGAATGAGTATCAAGTTCAATGATGAGGTCAGGGTTTTTGGCTTCTATGTACATTACCGGACTCGTGGGAGACGTTCAGGACGTCATTATCTAACTCAGCTACAAATGGTGTTATTACCATGGATTTGGCTAAGGGGAGTGCTCTGAATGAAGGGATGAGAAGAAAGTCACAAGGTTCCTTTTCGCACTTGGAAGTCTTAGTGACAGAACAAAGGGGAAAGAGCAAGAGCAGAGGTCCATAAGGTAGAGACAGAAGCAAGAGTAAGAACAGGTATAAAAATGCAGAGTTATATCACTATAATCTAAAGGGGCATATTAAAAAGTATTGTTGAAAGCTCAAGAGAGATAACCAACATGACAAAAACGCAATTAGCTGACCTTAAACTAAACTTTTTATTAAACAGTAGTAAAATGTTAAACGCGCCACTTTAGTACGGGCATAATGTAATTAACCCTTGTCTTTTTATTCTTGGTTATGAAGCATGCATGGTCTGGTCTTCTCTGAATTACGAGAATAACTTGTTAATGCCAAATGCGTCAATGAACATTGTTTATTATTATTACTGAATGTAGTTACAATATCGAGTGCAAGAGAGGAATCTCAAACAACGACGATACAGTTTGTGAACTCATTTATCAAAATGAAATATGTCACCCTGTGAAGGAATCTTAGAAGATTGCATAAAATGAAATATGTTACCTTGTGAAGGAGGAGAATTGGTTAATAAAAACCTCAATGCACAGAGAACTAATGGCTGCAGAGGAAAATTGATTAGAGAGTAACAAAGAGAAGAAATATGGAGATTAATAGAGAAAACTGAACTCAGCCAATAGAGAAAACTGAACTCAGCCAAAACTTTTGATGATATTCATATTTTAACTGCAACACAGTAATTATGACTCTTGACTCTCCATGTCATATTGTGTTCCCACTTTCGTTTTGAATGTGACCGTGTGCAGGAGAAGCAAGAATGATATCCTGAAATCAGGTAACATAACCATGATAGGTAAGTGATCTTAATCAATTCCTTACAAGCTTAACACGAAAATAACAAATAGTTGATTCTTGCAAAAGTTGAAAGCAGTTGCTTCAATAATCCATTAGAAGAAACATATGGCTAGCTGCAGAATTTGTGTAATTGCCTATGCAAGAAAAACTTAGCTCATATATCACTTGAGCTAAAAGAGTTAAAATGAATGAAAAATGATTAATTAAAATTGAATGATGAGAGAAAGAAAAGCACCTGCAGTTTAAGCTTGTGTGAAGGAGGCATCAATGAGTAAACATCCATGAAGAGAGTGGCAGAGGAAGGAGCTAGAGAAACATGACAAACAAGCCTCATGGCAGTGTTTCTTATATCATTCACTTCCTGTCATCAATGAATATGGATTGTTATTAAAAGATAAAAGAAAATGTATTGCAATTATGAGACCGACCTGAGAAGAGCCACCTTCTGATACTGAAAATGTCATAACAATGGCTTCCAGAAAAAGTATCATGACATCTTTCTCACTTTCGCTACCCTTTGACAGCTTTTGAAAAAGCACTAAGATTCGCAAGCATTTATAAGAAATTACCGCAGATTCTATTGTTATTCCTCTCTGCCATCATTGATATAAACACAATGTATCTAATTAACAAGGGAAAACATATGAGAAGAAAGACTAAGGAGATTAGGTCACCTTCAACACCATCTCAATTGTGGTAAAGATATCTACAACAAGTTCACCAATAAAGAATATCAGGAAACTTATGTCTTGTTTCTTGGTGCCACTTTGTAACATGTCTTCTAGTATTTGCACGCCGATTGCCTGAACCTGCAACAAGAGTTATTATTTCAATCAACTGCGGAAGATGAATAAAAGTGGCCAAAGCTTAAATCTTAGCACCTGTGTATTAGAATCAATGAGTACAGTTTGTATCCATCTAATACAATATTCGACCATGCCGAAAAGGATGACATTGCGGCTGTCTTGTCCAAAACATCCAATGTTATGAGCTAAATCTAGAAATGAAATAGTCTCTGCGAGAGAGAATGCAAGCTTTGTTTGCAGGAGTCGCAGAAAACTGGATTTCTTATCCTCGAGTACACGGATGGCTTGAATGCAATCATTAGTCAAATTGCCCGCCATATTCAGGCAGGTTACGAGGATCATCCTCACATGGGGTAGACCATCATCACCAAGTTTAGATTTATCTGCATCCACCACCCATTTATTATATTTCCAAACATTCTATTGCATGTTAATGCAAAAGGAACAGATGCAAGCATGTAAACACAACACTCAAGTATAATTGATTTAAGGGAAGATTGCAGAGAGTCTCTTTATGATTATGTTTTTTGCACAAACTCTCTCTTTATTGTATTTTTCCAAAAACACTTCCTCACTCATGTTCATTTTTGCACTTTTTATGCAAATCCGTAAAAATTAATTAAAGTGTCACTTAAGTGTTAATTCAAACGTGCTTAGGGGTGGACACTTAGGAAACGGAATCGGAGAGCGAATTCGATCCGGTCCAATTTTTGACCGGTTAAGTCCGGTTCTAGACCCCATGCCCATCCCTAAACGTACTAACTCAAATGTTTCACACTTAAGTGACACTTCCGTTAATTTTCACGGATTTGCACAGATCGTGTAAATTTGAACATGAGTGAGGGAGAGTTTTTGCAAAAATGCAGTGAAGGGAGAGTTTCGCAAAAACAAACAATTATAGAAAACTTTTTGCAATTTTCCCTTGATTTAATGAAGATGAAATCAGTGGTTTTGTTTACATTTATAATACAGGTTTAGGCTTTCAGAGCTCACCATCAATATGTTTCTTCAATAGTGAGTTTGTCATCCGGAGGAAATCATTAAACTTGGAAAGGCATAATTCAGTTGAAGCAACCCTCATGCCCTCGTAACCAGCTGACAAGAATGCCAAGATCACTGTATGCATATGCTTCTGCGTCTCACCACATGCCAGTTTTCAATACAAGTGGACTTTTGAATTCCAAACACAAAGCTTAACCCAATTTACCTTATTTTCGAAATGCCTCAATAGTGACTTAGCAAGGATAAATAAGGGGCATATCAATTCCTCCAATTTTGGGTGCTCTGCTGACATTACATAAGGACTGCACAACAAATTAGAGCATTTCATTGTCTTTTAAACAACATTCAATTCAAATGTAAGATTCTGTTACCTATGAAGAAGTTTATGCAAACTGGCTAAACAAAGTTCCATCAACAAATGAGTGAAACTTTCTTTTGTAAGAAAATCTTGAGGGCAATTTTCCACTACCTGTCGAATGCAACACAAAATAAAAGTAAACCTCGGGATCTACAAATGAAGGGTAACTGCAAAGTTTATAAACATGTGTTTGTCCATTAGACTTGGCGCCACAGAAGAATTCCAAATAAACCAAGAGTAAAAGCAGAGTTAGCTGCTATTTTGGTGATCCATATGAGAAGTTGATACCCAAATTTTGCTAAATTAAGGAGCGGGCAATCAAAAGAAATATTCAGCCATGAGCACTTGGTCAGGAATTGTTTATTTCATTTGTTCTTACATTTTCTGATTACTTGAGTTTTTGTTTGATATGTTGCTTTAGTACATGTTAAGCTTAAAAGGAAGGGTTATTTGCTGAAAAGCTTTGAAGATGTGTACCTCTGATAAAAAGAATACCACAAGATTGCCCCATGGGATGTCCATGTTTATTAAATACGAGAAAACCTGAAGCAGTTCCTGGCAAGTGTCGACAGTAAGAAATCCCAAGGTGAAAAAGAATTGGGAGGAGAGAAATTGGAATACTGGCAAGACAGTGTCACATAACTTCAACCCAGGAGGGGTTATTTGTTGAACCAGGGTGTCTCCACCATATTTAGATTCAACAGAACCCAATGGTACAATTTGTTTATTATGCGCGAGGCATTGTCCTTGAAATAGAACGAGCAAAGCAAAGCCCCAAAGAAAGCGGTATTCTTCAGAATCAAGTTGAACCATGCTATATCCAGATGCCAATCTATCACTTGATATATTTCCAGGATGCACTGGGACTGCATCAAGTACAAGTGCTTGCAACATTACTGGCCATGCTTCTTCCAAACAAGGCTGCAATTTAGATAACACATGTGGAGATTCGGTTTCATCAAGGAATGGACTCATCTGCAATCAAGAAAGACTTTTACTGCTGCTTCCATTTACTATAATTATTAAGTAACAAGAAAGAGAACAAATTAATTACCGTTTTCGTCAGAGATATGCCCAGGCAAATATAACAGAAGTCCTTGAGAATCTGAATCCAATATTTCCCCAGAATATTTGAACTTTTAGAAAATAATTGTAACAAGGCTTGGTGATCATATGGAACCACCTTGTGGTGTCTCCTCAAGAAAGCAAATACATGGCATTTCAGTGAGGCATGCGCAGCCAAAAGTCTAATCTTGATCTTGCATTTTACCCACTCCGCAAATGAAGGGTAGTCAAGGTCATTGAAATTATCCAATGGGTGTGAAATCAATGAGAATATCTGTTTAACTGCAACTTGATTGCCACTTATCATTCCACTTGTTAGTATCTGATGGAATTTGGTCTCGTACGTGTCATCGGCCTCACCAAAACTAAAACTAAAACTTTTGACTATATATAAAAGAAAAAAGTGCACCTACCTTGGTAGCGAGCTGCAAGCCTGCCTCCAAAAGGACAGGGCCCGAGGATGTGTCCAAGGCAGAGTGAACTGCAGATACCAGCTGCTCCTGATACTGTTCAAGTAATAGGTGTCCTGGAACCTCAGGATCCACAACTGTTTCAAACTGTACATCAAAGTGACATTAATTGATCTGAATCATAGTCATGATACATCAAGTTATTACCATAATTAATAGTACAGTAGGATCCAAAACTATAATCTAACAACTCCGACGACAATAATGCCAAAGTCGGGTTAATATTAATCCTCAATATTGTCATACTTAGGATCCTCTTTTGATCCACATTTTTGTTATGTCCACATCTCAGTTCAAAGTTTTACATCGGAAGATTGGTAGTTAAGGAATAGATAATATACACATTGGACCCTAGACATGATGGCTAGTCTTTTGGGTCAAAAGTGGGCTTTAATGTGTGTATGGGCTTTTCTTGGGTGCTACTCCTAGGTAAGCCCCGGATCTCCCAACAGTGGTATCACAGTTTTGTTCGGTAGACTCTGATAAGTGGGCTGAGTAGTCTCTTATGAGTGGTAAGACTAGGACCATGATCGACTTCTCTTATGTAAAAGCCCAGATAGAATGAAAAAGGTCCTTGTGGGAGAGTACACCAAGGTAAGAGTATGTGGGGTTAGGGGGAGCCAGCCCGATGTGATGAGACTCAATGTAGACGGGGAGATTGTTATATCCATAAGTGAGTTCAAAGTCCCATATCCGAAGATTACTGGGTTAAGGAAGAGTTTATATACACATTGGATCATAAACCTGATAAGCTAGTATTTTGGGTCAAGAGTTGTTTGTTTTGTAGCTTCACCCGATATAGGTAACTCCATTGAGTTTATATGGTATTAGAGCTATTTTATTTGAGTTTATGGTCATTCTTTATCATGTGACCTGTTTGTTATCTTCTCCTATGGTCTTTGCTTTTATATACTATGTGTTTTCTACTATGACTCATGCGTAAATACCTTACACATAAGAGAGAGTTTAAGTATACAATCATACATCGCAAAGAGAAAAAAGAAGAAGTATTTATAAAGGAAGAGTCAAACCCAACTATAATAGTTTAATTTATCATTTAACACAGTCAATGTTTTAAAAGGCATAGTATTGAGACGTAAGGCGTTTCTCCTTAGCACCGTGAGACGTAAACCTCAATGATAAGACCAAAAAAATCATAAAATATCATATATCTCTCTTTCAATTTAAGGAAAAATAACACAATTTCATAATAAATTGAAAGAAATAGTAGAAAGCCAGTAACTGATTACACATCAAATAAAAATTAAGAAAACGAATCAAATAAAAATTAATAGAATTAGTAAAAAAAACAATAAGTGAACAATTATGCATTAACTAAAGGGATAATGACACTTTGTTACACCTAACTATAGTGAAATGACACTTTCATACCCTAACTAATTTTCTCTCTTTTCTAACACCCTGACTATTTTTATTGACAACTTATCCCTAAAATGCCTAAATTACCTAAGTTACCCCTGATTTTTATTTCAATTCTGTCCGAGTTCACTGCAGACCAGTAGTAAACCGGTATTGAATTTGAACTTGGTTCAAATTCATAATGGAATTGTGTTTAACCCTCCGAGCTCCATGAAAATGGCTCCTCTGCAACTCCTCCCCCGCCTCCTCCTCCACCACCACTACAACCCTCTCTCTTCCCATTTTGCCCCCACCACCACCACCTTCCTCCATTTCCTCTCCTTCTCCTCCACTACTATCACGTGCTCTGATGACCTAACTCTGTCCCTCTATCGGAGATCCTCAAGGACCCATCCTTGGAGCCCCTTCCCATCGCCCAACAACTCCGTCTCCGCTTCTCCCACCTCGCCCTACCCCAACCCTACTAATCCTCTCCGCCCTCAACCTCTCTCCCTAAGCCGGAAGGTCCGTTCTAGGGTTTTGAAATGAAAACTATACATCCAAAATATAGCACCAGTACGACGAATTGGGCGAAGACATTAATGAATTGAAGAACCCAATAACCCTCTCAATCTGGATCCAATATTTGAGTATGAATTCAGCTAAAACGCCCACAAATCAAAGGAAAAGTTCCCTAATTCCGGTTCACTACCGGTCCATAGTAAACCGTGTAAAATTGGAATAAAAATCATGGGTAGTTTAAGTATTTTAGGCATTTTAAGAGTAAGTTGTCAATAAAAATAGTCATGGTACTAGAAAGAGAAAACATTAGTTAGGATATGAAAGTGTCATTTCGCTATAGTTAGGTGTAACAAAGTGTCATTATCCCTTAACTAAAATATAGAAAAAACGAATTAATATGAAATAAAAATAATTGGTAAAAAATAAATCAAACAATTATACATTAAATACAATTCAGAAAAAATTAGGAGAGTTTAGAACAAAACAAATGAAATCATTATCATAAGTAGGAAATAAGCATTGAAAACATTAAAGAATTAGTATAAAAATTAACAAATAAATTCAATATAAACAAGAAATAAATAAAATTAGTAAAAAATAAATCAACAATTATACATTAAATAAAAATTATAAAAATAAGTAAACAACATTAATATGAAATTAAATAAAATTTTAAAAGAATTAGTAAAATTTAATATAAAAATCGGTAAAATAAAACAAATAAGTCATTATAATAAAAAAGATATAAATCTTGAAATCTATATGGAATTAGTAAAAAAATAAATTAAAAATTAAAAACATTTGTAGTTGTAAAAAAAATTGTAATGTAGTAAAAATAAGAATTGTGGTAAAATTGTAATATTAAATTCTTATTGGTCTTTGTACTGACAAAACAAATAAAAATGTCTCATTGGGCTTTTAAATTTACAATTTTGTAGCCCATAATTGTATTTTAATATTCTTATTGGATAAATAACAAAAAAACATAAAAAATCACACTAGGCTTTTAAAATGATAATGTTGCATCTCATAATAATACTCTACGCCTCAGTAATCTCAAGGTGGAAGGCATGATGCATGACGCATGCACTGATCTGAACCAGAGTGGAAACCTTAATGCAGACCACTGAGGCGTAGCTTTAAGGGTCATTTCGACACGCCTCAACTATTTTTCTAAATCATAAATAAAATGATGGTCCCCCTTTATACAGAGAGTATAACTATACTAATTTAAAAAATGTAACTAATATTAGTAAATAGAAAATAACCTAAACACTAAACTGGAAATCTCTAATTTAGAAAAACTTAATAGGAAACTCTTTTAACACATATATCTCAATATATGATTTGGCCAAGTTATTTGGGATACAACGATTAAGTACACTGAATCACGATTTCCTTGAAAAGTGGTAGTGGAGATTCCAAGCAGAACATGATTCTTTTTGGAAAGGGGTATTTGTGCCAAGTATGGATGGAATCATAGGGGATGGGACCTCGCTGAAAAGAAAGTGTGACTGCCTTTCTACTCCTCAAACACTTCTTCTCCTTCACGAGGGAACACCTTCGATGTAGACGGGAGCTTTCACATAGATTATATATGGAGACTTGGGCCTAGACTTAGTGTGGCAGCGCACAACCTACTCGGCGTTTTGAAGGTTTTCAACCTTGACCTACATAAATCTTACTATCTCTTATGGTCTAGAGATAACAAAGGATTCTCGAATCACAAGGCTTACACCCTGTAAGAGGATGATATTGGAGGAAGTGTATCTTGGGCTTCGGCTTTGTGGGGGTTTACCCGATTAACCCGCCCCGATCGGAATGGGTAAAACCCAAAACAAATCGGGTTAGGGTCGGGTACGGGTTTTTCCCTTGGGTTTTTGGCCGGGTGCGGGTTGACTTATACCCGCCCCGTTTCCAAAATAATTACACATTTTATTATATATTATAAATTCGAGACATTTTTAAAAAAATTGCATTTTGGATACTTTTCGGGTCAAGATTCGGGTTTTGGGTAAAACCCACACTCGACGGATTTTGAGCGGAGCGGGCACCCGCTCACTTTGAACAGGTTTTTTCCAGGTCGGGTACCCATTCAAATCTTTCGGGTACGAGTGCGAGTTTGGTCAAACCCACCAAATCTGACCCGTTGTCATCCTTAGACACCTTATAAAATACAATGCTTAGTGTAGAGAATCAACTAGTATCAATTAGTGGGTAGAATATCATTCAATTTGATATCTGTCACCAAAAGTACTCGTACTAAATTGCTCAATCTCATTTTATACGGATTATTGCATTTTTTTAGGATCTCGTGACGAAAAAGATTCTTGGTAAAGAACATGTATAAAAGGTCTTTACTTTTTGGATAGTCCGGAGTAGGTGCCCTGTCCCATTGTTTGTTCAGCTACCTTGACATTGTTTGTTACGCATTGTCAATATGGAAACCCTTCTCTCGCTACGTTAAAGCATCTCTATCATAGTTTCAAAAGGTAACATCTTTCAATTGTTAAGGCATGCCAGTTTTCCCAACATCATCCCCAACCATCTTTTCCTCAATTCGACAAAAGAGCTAGTCTTCCTTTTCAATTAGTTCATTCAGATGTTTGGGTCCTTCTCCCGTTGTTTCTAAAACTCGGATTCGGTAGTTTGTGTCGGTTGTGGATGAATTTTTTCATATCACATGGCTTTATTTTATTAAAAATTGGTTTGAATTGTTCTCTCATTTTACCGATTTATGTGTAAAAATTAAAACTCAATTTAACACTTCGGTATGTAGATTACGAAGTCATGATAACAAAGGATATCTTTTTGATCTGTACAATAGCTTCATAACTCAAAATTGCATCCTTCATGAATCCTCTTGTGTTGATACACCGTCTCAAAATGGTGTTGTTGAAAGAAAAAATAGTCATCTTCTTGAAATATGTAGACCTCTTTCATTTTAGTAACATGTTCCTAAATGCTTTTGGGCTGATGTTGTTTCTACGACATGCTTTCTCATTAATTGGATGTCATCCTCAGTTCTGCATGCAGAAATTTCCTATAAAGCTTTATTCTTTACCAAACATTTATTTCCTATTACACCTCGCATATTTGGGAGTACAAGTTTTTTGCGTGATGTACGTCTTAATCTTACTAAGCTCGATCCTAAATCACTTAAATGTGAGTTCTTGGGTTATTACTCTTGCTTATAAAAGTGGTATCGTTGTTATTGTCCTACTCTCCAAAAGTATCTAGTATCCATTGATGTTGCTTTTATGGAGCATTACACTTTCTTTTCTCCTTCTTTCATTCATTCTTTGAGACAGGGGGAGCCTGATGATTTTATAGTTTATACTGTCACTCGTCTACCGCTAGTAGTTACTTCACAAACTACAAGCAAAACTACTCAACCACTACAATTAATCCTTGTCGAGAGCTCTACAACACCGCTAGTTGTAAAGAATCTTATTTTACCAGCATCAACTATACAACCCCCACCACCATGTCATGTTATTTACTCGATTTATTCACGACAACAAGTTGCTCCACCTACATGTCTAGAACCATATTCTTTCTTGACACCATTGATGACCTTCTCAATTCCCTCGTAAACGTACTTGCACTTATCCTATTGCATCATTTGTCTCGTATAATCAGTTATCTCCTCAACTTTGTCATTTTGTTACTTTCCTTGAACAGTTTATGTCCTAAACACTATTGGTGATGCCTTGTCACATCCTCGTTGCTGTGTAGCAATGATGGAAGAAATGAATACATTATATGAGAATGATACTTTGAAGCTGGTACATTTGCCTCCCGGAAAGAAAGTTATTAGTAGTAAGTAGGTATTTGCTACGAAGTTTAACTCTGATTGGTCTGTTACTCGACTTAAAGCTCGCCTTGTTGCTAAAGGCTATCCCAAACTTATAGTGATACATTTTCCCACGTGTTTAAGTTGACATCTGTTTGATTATTCCTTTATGTTCCCGCTGTTAGAATTGTGCCCTAGCCCAAGTATATAAGTAATCTACATTGTAAATGTTTTATCATCTTTCGGAAATAATAAA
>JAYMTP010005506.1:0-13257 GCA_036897365.1 Geranium brycei
ATCGTCGAGTTATCTTCGATTTGATATAAATTCGGGTCACGTCGGATTAAATATGAGGAATCTGTGCTTTCTAAAAGATTCTGCTGCGATTCTGGTTCAGTTTTGACCATTTTCACCTGTATTCTACACATTCACACCAAACATACCCAAAAGCGTAATTATATATATATATATATATGACCAGGGACATGCCAAACATGATTTCTAGCAATATCGATTGCGCTGTCTAAAGGTTCTACTATCAGTGATGACACACCTGATGGCCTTAGACGAAATAATGTTTAACTTATTATCATAACACAATGATAATAAGGGTGCCGATTTATTGCTACTTTGGTGATGTAGCATTTATCTATAAATGTGATTGATCTAGGGCATATTCCTTTCACGGAGCCACGATGGCGTTCGTCGTCCTGCTCTTCATCAATCTAAGAATTTTTAAACCAATCGTCGATGCTGGATTAGGGCTCGCTACTTGTGCGTCATCAGACGATCCAGCGTTGTCCCTGCAAGCTCCTCTTCGGCGAGGTACAAATCTACAAATTTGAGAGGAAGAACATATCTATTATGTGTTTGGTGAGATATAAAGGAAAAAAATCAAATCTCAGAATCGATTCTCCACTTCTTTACGAGGGCGAATTGGGTTGAGCTGTTGGGTTCTCATAAGGCCGTCTGATTTTCATGCAATGCTGCAGATCTTGAGACCCAGATCCGGCGAGGAGTCTTCATCTGAGTCTGGTAAAGATGCTCTGTCCGATTTTCTGCAAATCGGCGAGGATGCTCTGAGCCGACAGCGAGACCACCACCAACGTTGCTCTCCGAAAACGATTTCGATTTACCTTTTTCTTCGTCTACTCCGGTGAGATTGAAGACTACAATAGAAAACAGTGATTCTGAAGTTGGTGATTGAGATTTTCACGATTTGGGATTTTCGCGTTTTTGGCAAGGTTGGGTGGGAAGAAGGAGTGACAGAGAAGACAGTGTTCAAGGCGAAGGAAAGATGAGGAGTAGATGAGATGGGAACAAGCTCAGATCTACAACAAGGCGGGGATAATTTTGTGGGTGGCTACAGTAGGAAGTGGCGGCTCACCTGGCGCTGACAAGGCTCAGGCAAGACTCACTTTAATTTCCCCCATTTCTTTTTTGATATTTGGACATATTTGGTTTATATGGATCTGGAGAAAGTTCATGTTGATGACACGAAATTTGATATTATCCAATTTCATAATTGTCGATGTTGTTATCATGTTTAAGGGTCTGATTTATACAAACACAAACTTTATGATTTGATTTGACATTAATACTAGTAATTAATGGTGAAAAAAGGAGAGATATGAGTTGGAGAGGAGAAAAAGAAGCAATAGCTGACATTTTTTGAAAATTTGATAAATAGTATGGGGTATTTTAGACATTTAACACTTTTTTAAAATTTTCTAACCAAAATTTATTGGTGTTAGATCAAATTGCAAAAAAGAAAAATTCTAATCACTACCCTCAACTATGCGACATTTTCATGTCACTATCGTCAACTAATTTTTGTTTCAGTTCATTACAAGGAACTATTTTATGTTTCACCGTAATCTAAAATCGTTAAAATTGACAGAAATATTGACTGTTAAGGTTAAAAAAAATTAAAATACCAAAAGTTCCCTTTATTAAAAAATTTAAAACAAAAAACAATTTTTCTGTAATGACAAAATTACCCCTATAATAAATAGAATTTACTGGTTGTTCGTGTTCGACCTTGAACCATAGCTGAACTCTCCAATATTGTTTTGTTGTTTTTAAGATAAGCAAACCTCAACCAATTTTATAAAACAGGTTTGAATCATGATAGTGGCTTCATCACCATCACATCTCTCAATCCCAAATACTCCACAAGAAAAATCCGCAAAAACTCATTAAAACCCAAACTCATTCACCAAAATACAAATTGAACCCAATTTGTAAATTAAACACATCTCATAAATTAAACAAACTGATTCACCAACTAACAATTTTTACATAATAAATCAATATCTACTTGTGCAAATGTGAGATTAAAATAAATTAAGAAAAGAGTGCAGGCCTGGCGAGGCAGGGCTGGGCTCCTTCACAGATTTCATCTTATGTACAATCTCCAGGAAGTTCAGCAACAACATAAAAATCAATTCCCCCCGCTACACACACGCGCGCGCACACACACACACGCGCACACGAGTCCCTTCTCTGGCCCGCCATAACCACAACCAGTCGCGAAGATTTTTCAAAGACAACCTTCAATTTCCGTACCTCAGAAGCCACTCCCGATTTGATCTCTTCAACAATTGACTTCCCGTCGAGCACTGCTACAGAGAGAGTTTGAAATCGGGAAGGGTCATGGACGGGGTTGGGCTTCACCGACGACTGTCCAGAAAGGGGCTGGGGCTTTTCCGGCGACGATCAGAGCTTTGTCCCGTTCTCACCATCTATGTGCCACGACGCCGAAGTCCCACTAGATTTAGAGGTCCCGACGCCGGAGTCCGGCTCTCTTGTCCGATAGATGGCAGCCAAACGTCTCCGTCCTCCAGCTTCTGTACACCGACGATTTCTAGCTAGTGTATTCAATAATTAATAATTGATTAATTAACTAATTAATTATCCAATTAGAGAATGAACTAATAAATAGATAATGAATTAATAATTATCTGATTAATTAAAAAGGGTGAAGTGAAACAAAAATTAAATTAGTTGAAGGTAGTAATAAAAAAGTGATAAAGAATTTCTCCTAAAAGAGTATAATTAGGTGACTCGAAGATTAAGACTTTATGATGGAATTGTAAAAATAGTAGTATGGTAAATCGTGGTTATCCTCTTTATTATTATATATTATATTTGAGAGATGGTATAGGATTATTTGATTTGATGTAGTTGGAGGCGTTTGTTTCCATGGCGGGACATGTATCGCGGAACACCAATCCCATGCATCACGAAATATCTGCAACCGTGTTCCCTACCCAGTCACAAATTGTACTTGTGTCCTGGGAATGGGAATGAATCGAGGAAAGTTAATGGAGAGGAATTGGGTGGTTCTAGGTTTGATTCTAGCGGGCGTTGTGGCAAGAGGGGTTGGAGAAGAGGTGAACATATGGCCCATGCCCAAGTCAGTGAGGCATGGCCATGCCCAGGACAAGCTCTTCTTGGCTAAGGATTTTGGGTTGAAGACGGACGGGAGCAAGTACAGCGATCATTCTGGGGTTTTGAAAGATGGCTTCTCCAGGCTGCACGACATTGTGAGCTTGGGCCGCGTCGTTGATGTTGATTTCTCCGCTCTCGATCACTCTGCTCTGCTCCTAGGGATTCATCTTGTCATCTTCACCGACACAGACGAGGTTCAGATCTACAACTAACCTCTCCTCTTTATATATTCTTTTCTTTTTAAACATTTATATGTTGTTGTTGCAGTTGCAATACGGTATTGATGAGTCCTACAACTTCACCATCCCTGGACCTGGAAAGGATGTTTATGCACGTCTACAGGCTCATACTGTTTATGGGGCTTTGCATGGCCTGCAGGTCTGTTTCTATCTTATATATACTTCAACTTTCTATTCTCCACTCTCTTTTTATATTTATTTATATTGCAGACTTTCAGCCAACTATGCCAGTTTAACACTCAAACCAGGATAGTTGAGGTTGCTATGGTTCCATGGACTATTGTTGACGCTCCAAGATTCCCTTTTAGAGGACTTTTGGTTGGTGAGATCATCTTATTTATTTGAGAGATTATCTTTTCTCAGAAGAAGTTGTTTACAACAACAACTACTTACCTGATGATCGATTCCAGATACATCCCGACACTTTCAGCCATTGGCAATGATGAAGAAAGTTATTGATTCCATGGTCTATGCAAAGCTGGTATCTTCCTTATACTGATGAAAACAATGCTGGCGATTACTAAACGAGTGTCTCGTAATTGATATTGGTGATTACATTTCAGAATGTACTTCACTGGCACATTGTGGATAAACAATCTTTCCCCTTGGAGGTATCCACATATCCAAAACTGTGGGATGGTGCTTATTCAAATTCAGAACGATATACAAGGGCTGATGCTGCTGAAATTGTCAGGCAAGTACATATTTCGCTCGGCTTGTTTCTCTTCTTCTTATATATATGCTGCATGCTCTCTTATTTTGTAGTTATGCTCAAAGAAGAGGAGTTAGTGTATTGGCTGAAATCGATGTTCCAGGACATGCCCTTTCCTGGTAATTACGGCCATGGCTTCCCAATTCAACTACCAGATAACCATTTAATTTCATAACAGTTGTTAGTTTATCAGGGGTATCGGATATCCTTCTTTGTGGCCATCAGCCCATTGTCAGCAACCACTCGATATCAGCAACGAGTTCACCTTTAAAGTAATAGATGGAATTCTTTCAGGTTAGTTTCTTTTTTGGCCACATATCCAATCTGGTTGGCACCTAATACATTGAAACTCTCATGTTTCAGATTTCAGTAAGATCTTTAAATTTAAATTCGTTCACTTGGGAGGTGATGAAGTCGATACAAGTAAGTTCAATAAATAAGACAACAATCTCACATTAATGCATCTTTAAATAAGACAATAGTCTTTGCAGCTCAGTTCCTTGTCTTTAAGTTGTCAGCAACCCATCTAATCAATTATTTGTTTGAGAAATAACTTGATAACTTCACAATGATAATGCGTACAAACTGCATATTGATTTCAGGTTGCTGGAAAATGACTCCTCGTATAAAAAAATGGTAATTATGTTGATATCTTATAATCCTTCATTCTCTTCCTATCCAATATGTATACTTGTCTGACTTAACGGAAACATTATTACCTCTTGGTTATTGTTTTATTCATATTAATTTCTGTTATGCACAGGTTAGAAAGTCATCATATGAATGAATCTGATGCTTATCAGTTTTTTGTCTTACGAGCTCAGAAAATAGCTTTGTCCCATGGATATGAGATTGTTAACTGGTACCCATCTTTCACATGAGGTTATAGTCAATTACAAATTTCCAATTTCTTCTTATATGTGTTGTGGCAAATTACAGGGAGGAGACTTTCAACAAGTTTGGTAATAAACTGAACCAAAAGACTGTTGTACATAACTGGTATGTATTTTTCATCAAATGTCTAGTTTCTTGTATGGAATTAACTTAGAATACCATTAGGAAATAAAGAGTCGATAAAGATGAGCCCTAAATATTGTTTAATTTAATGTGAGTGAATGCTATGTGTTATTTAGCTTGTACTATTTACATGGAATTGAATGGAGCTTATAGCATTTAAGCAACTATATATGTCTTTGGCCCTCCTAACATTTTCACAGAAAACTACCATTTGCAAGGACAAATTCTGTCCCTTATCATGTATTACACTTGCATGCTATTTGCTATCTCAACTTCCTACTCTATCCTGGATTAACATCGGAAATTTAAATTGAAGTCGTGTAATTCTCGGCAGGCTTGGAGGTGGTGTTGCTCAACAAGTGGTTGCAGCTGGGTTACGGTGCATAGTAAGCAACCAGGATAAATGGTATTTGGATCACTTGGATACCACATGGAAGCAGTTCTATATGAATGAACCACTGGAAAATATAACAAACCCGGAACACCAAAAGCTTGTCATTGGTGGTGAGGTATGCATGTGGGGTGAAACCGTCGACGCCTCAGATATTGAACAAACTATTTGGCCACGTGCAGCCGCAGCTGCAGGTACCTTTTGTAACCTTCTCAGTTTCAAACTTACAGAAATTAGTGATGGTAATTGTGGTCCAACTGCAGAGCGACTGTGGACACACTACGACAAGTTAGCCAAGGCGAATCTAGAAAATGTAAGTGGAAGGTTGACAAACTTCAGGTGTTTGCTGAACCAAAGAGGAGTTGCAGCTGCTCCGCTAGCTGGACAAGGAAGAGAGGTGCCTGATGGACCTGGCTCTTGCTATAAGCAGTAAGCTCAACCTCAATTAACTAGCTCATATATGTTATTGTAACAAGAAACCATTAAGTTAAATAGGGCTTCCTAGCTAGTGCCTCAAAATCATTGTATGCCAACTAATCTTTGTTCAAGTAGTAATTAACAAGGAAATCTACCTATTTTGTTTGTAATAGACCAGACAGAAGGAATACACCAAGACCAAGACCTTTCTTTTGTTGTGCTCAAACATTGCCTATTATAGAAAATACTGAATGATCCATGAGAAATCGCTGTCCTTGTAAACAAAAATTCAGAAACAGTGAGGTTGTAAGGTGTTCAGGGTCTCCATGGGGACGGAGGCGGCGGGCTCTGTGGGTAGAGCGGTGGAATTGCTTGGAATATGGAGTTCTTGTCGATTCCCTTATTACTAGTACTTGTAGTGGTCAAAGATATAAGTGCAGCAACCAGCCCTGCATTTCCAGCAAGTGTTGGCTCCGTGTAGTTGTAATTGGTGCGCACATCGCGGAACTGGTCCAGGCGATCGGGGCCTCCAACCATGGCTCCAGTAATGTTGTGAGGGTTAGGCTTGGTGGTGTCGCGCCACTTGAATCCAGCGGTGCACGAGTACTTTTTGTTGTCCTTGGGTATGGATGCACCCCGGTGATGCACATGTTTTGGGAACTTGGCACCGTGACCCACCACATAGCTTATTTTCATGGGGTTGTCGCCTAGGATGTAGTCGATCTGGGAAGTAGCAAATCCTCGGATGACGTCTAATGAAATGTAGGTGGGCCCGCAATACCATCCTGGAACAGCAGTGGCATCCATGTAGTCAGCGAAGAGGGATGCCAGGAAGGCGGCGTTGGCTGCGTATTGCAGATCTTGGGGCTGCCCGTGGTTGAGTTGGATAAGGCCGCCTTTGGTGAAATTGAAGACGCTGAACTGTTTGAGGTAAGAGCACATGGTGAGGCCGGTGACGTTGTGATACATGCGGAGCATGTCCTCGTAGGGGTACCCCGGGTTCAAGAACACCCTTAGCCTGGTGAGGAGCAGCATGGCGGCAGGGAGCTTGTTGTCCCAGCTCAGCACGCTCTTGTCGGGAATCATGAAGAAGGCGGCGGAGTTCTTGGAGAGGCCCGGGTTGGTGGCGAGGGAGATGTAGGTGCTGTTGCCGGTGGCGTAGTAGAGCCAGGCGGCGCCCCACATGTACTCGTCGTAGTAGCCGGTGGAGTTGTAGTAGGGCTCGATGTAGGGGTTGCCCTTGGAGTAGGACTGCCTACGGCCCCCGTCGCGGGCAAACCGGAACACCGTCTCGGCCCCTTGACAGAGCTTCTTGGAGTAGGCGGGGTTGTCCCGGAAGACGATGGAGGCTGAGGCAAGGGCGGCGGCCATCTCCCCTCCGAGGTCAGGGCCCGCATTGGCAGTCTGGACGGGCCTGGGGTAGTCCATGTCCTCGGGCCTCATCCAGCAGAAGTGATCGTCGGGGGAGGTGGAGCCGTTAAGAGAGCCTCCAACCTGGCTGTAGATCTTGTCGATGGCAGAGGAGGAGGAGTTGAAAGTGAGGAGGAGATAGTCGGTGCCCCATTTGATGAGGTCGCGGACATGGTCGTATTCGTGGATGTCCTCATACTTGTGGCTGTACTCGATCACGCTCCAGCTCAGCATCGTCATAGCGTAGGCCATGGGGAAATGGAACTTGATGTTGTCTCCAGCGTCGTAGTAGCCACCCACAAGGCCTCCCTTGAAATCGGTGCCATTGCCGTCCTGGAGACCCGAGTTTCCTCTCCATGAGACCCCATTGTTGTTTCCCAATTTCCCAGCTGCACGCACGCACGCAGATTCAGATTCTATTTATGGCAGTTGAATGAGTAAAAATGACAAAAATAGTATAGTACATTTCTGGGCATTGAAGAATAAAAGAGCCTTGTTGAGGGCTCGGGTGTAATGGTCGGGAGGGGGAGGGGTGGCGAGGTGTTTGGGGAGTGACTTGACGATGATGATGGGGACGCCGATGACGACAAAGGCGGCGAGGACGGAGAGGATGGACCACTTGAGGGTCTTGCGGGAGCAGACGACGCAGCCGAGGTCCACGTACTTCTTCTTCTTGTGCTCCTGAGGGCCAAGAAGCCAGCTCTGCTGGGTCTCGTCAAGATGAGAAGGCAGAGCATGAGCCTGCCCCGGTGACCTCTCCCACTCCATGTTCCTGCTGTTCTCGTCGTTTATCTCGAACGACCCTCCCCACTGATTCGCCGAATGCATTTTCACTCTCCTTCAACAATATATCTATGCGCCTGCCTATTGCCCCTTTTATATTCACCTCCATTTCTCTTTCTGGTACCATCTCTTTTTCATTCTTAACCATAAAAAATAATACAATTTTCACTTCTTTATTGGAATTTATATTACTTTATTTACCATTTCTATTTTATTTCTAACCAATTGTCCTTTTGTCTTTTTATTATTATTAACTCAATTTCACTTCAACTGTTCAACCACAACATGATATCATTTTATTATGATTAACCAACGTACCAATTAAAGTTAAATAAATAGGAAAAACTATTGATGATGGCATCAGTTTATAAAAATATTTATCTTGTCTCAATCCCCAATAACTAATTATTTGCTGCGTGGCTGAGTGAGGAAATTATCCAAGCTCATCAATAGTGTAGCGACAAACTTCATTAGAGGTAGCTTCATCCTATATATTTTGGTATTCCTGTCTTCATATATAATTCACGACCTTGTTATTTATAAAACAATAATAATAAATAAAAGAAATATAAAAATGCAGTTTCAATATTTTTGAAAAGGATTGGGCAACAAACTGAAACAGATCATCAGACTGGAAGCTTTGCACACAAATGTTGTTAGGATGTCTCTAACTATTGGTTTGACTTCCCAAACGTACTCTCCAATTTTATTTATTTATTTATTAATTACTATCCTGCAAATACAAATGGCAGATCTGCATTGACAAAGATTTTGATTTATATATTAACTCAAAATCTTTTTTTCCTACGCAATTTCATGATTGACAAAGTCCACCATTAAATGGTATCCAAAAGCTAATTTTAGGATCTGGATTATATTATAATTTTATCATATTTAATAATGATACGTGAAACAGCCATAATTAGATATGCTAAAATGTCATATTCTCATTTTTATGTGTAATAAATATAAGGAAAAATTCTACATAACCCCTCTTAATTATGACCTAGTTTTACTTGACTTCCCTTAACTTCAAAATCAACTTGTGAAGTCATTTAAGTTTGAAAAAGTCTCACTTTACCCTTTTCAGTTAACTTTTCTGAAAACTATGTTGTAAAATGACAAAAATACCATTTCATTAAAAAAATTAAAAATAATAAATAAAAATGATTTTGAACCTTTTGTTTTCTTATTTTTTTTACAAAAAAAAAGAATAAAAACAATATTTTAGTATTAAAAAAAATATAAAAATAAAAAACGATGTTTAAAAATCATTTTAAATTTTTTATAAGAAAAACTTTTTAAATTTTTTTTTACTACTAACAGAATTTTATTCTTTATTTTCTACAATGAAAATATTATAGAAAAAAGTTCAAAAATCATTTTATTAATTTATTATAATTTTTTAATAAAGGGTATTTTTGCCATTTCGCAAAAAAGTGAACAGAATTTAAAAAAAAGTTAACGGAAAAAGGGTAAAGTGAAACTTTATCAAACTTAAGGGACTCCACAAGTTGATTTTAAAGTTAATGGGTGTTAAGTGAAACTCGGCCATAGTTAAGAGGGGTTATGTGGAATTTTCCCTATATTTAAATAGTGTTAGTGTCATATTATTCAAAATATATCATGTCACCATTATTAATTAGTAATCAATCCATACCCGACTAGCCTAGTCAGTCGGGTATCAACTCCTAAACAGTCGGGTATGAATACCAGATCGGATATTAGTTGGGCATGGCCAGTCGGGACTTCTTAGTTGGTAATGACCATAACCAGCTAGACATTATCGATCAATGTTTAGTCGGTATATAGGACATATCTAATCGGGTATACTCAAACATTTTTTTAAAAATAATTTGAAATAGGGGAAATTGCAAAAAACCATCGTTAACTATATACCAATTGTAATTTACCATCATTAACTAAAAATTATAGTGTCTTACCACCTCTAACATTTTTAAAGTTGCATAATAGTTAAACTTAACCAAAAATATTCTCATTGCATGTGTTGTGAGTTGCATGTGATTTCTAAATTTTCTAAAGCGACAATTTCAACACGCGAAAACGAAAATAAAATGCAAAATATAGCGCCAGGGTTGTTCTCAGTTGCATCATATATAGGAGTTGTTTTCACCATAATAACTTTTTTTTCTTACCCTATATATATATATGACTTACATAGTATGAATTCATATATTGGAATGAAAAATATTAGTTATTTCACATAAAAATAATTTGTGAAAATATATTTGAGTTGCAAAAAGTTTATTTTAACTTAAATTTGTAATTTGAAACTCGGGTGGGGTTTGGGTAATAGTGATTCCCTTCATCCAATCGGGGCAGGAAACGGGTCGCGAAAAATTATATTATTAGAGAGAAATGGGCGAGGGAGGGTACTAGTATAAAACTGAAGAATAGGATCGGGAATGCATTAACAACCACTGTCACTCCTAATACGAAAAGCATAAAATAAAAATATATAAGAATGACATATTTTATATAACAAGATAGCCTAAACCCATATTCAATTTGTATTTATTTATTTATTTATTTTGAATAAATTTGTATTTATTAATTACACACATATTATATAGGTATATATTTGATCTTCATCAGTTTGAAGCTAAGATATTACAAATTTTATTTGTTTTTAGGGTGGCGATGAATAATAAAATAAATCCAAAAGAAAAACAAGTATAGGTACATGTACATCCTAACTGCCTAATAAGCCTTCTACTCTAAGAAATAAATAGTTCTCTCTATTTATTTTCTTATGTTCACACCAAACTAACCCTTTCTAGAACGTTTGGTGCATTCTAGGTCTAATTTTTAGTATTTTTCATAATATTTGAGTATTTTGAACTTTTACAAAATGTACAAACTGAGATTCCAATACACAACCACTTCATTACAAATGTGAGCTAAAATTATTTGAGTGGAAAATTTTAACTAAAATTCATATCATAATTAGACAAATTCACATAATTAAATAATAAATAAGTCAGTGGCATGAGATGTGAGTTTGATGTGTCAATTGGTAGTACATATTGATTAAATAAGAACCGTATAAGTATATATTGCACGAATTTGGTGGGCAAAGCTATTCAACAAAGTCAACTCTTGTGTATATAGATAGATACATAGGGATGCATTCTAGTGAGAACTAGAAGTTATGTACGAACCATAAAAACCAGCTGTTCGCACGTGTTTCCATTATTATGTTATGTGTTTCCATAAAATAGTCAGTTAGTGTTTCCATTATTATGAGGGGAATGGTGTAACAAGGGGAATAAGTATTTTTCTATCACTGAACCCTGAAGGGGGGGAGGTGTAACGAGGGGGACATATATTTTTTATATGAAATCAATGAACCTTGTCGGGGGAATGATGTAACGAGGGGGCATGTATTATTCTATAAGAAATCAATGAACCATGTCGAGGGAATAGTGTAACGAGGGGTCCCCGGGTGTAACGAAGAGTTATAACAGGTTATGAAAATACATGTCATAATAATGAAAACACCGATAGACTGTTTTAAGGAAATACATAGCTTAATAATGGAAACACGCGCGCATGTGTCACCACCCAGCTGGTTCGCGCGTTCGCACGGCGTGGTCTGGTTCGTACCAGATCACGCCTCTAGATACACAATATATAACTTTTGGATTGACGCAATCCAAATACGTCATTCTCAAGTGGCATTTTAGGAAAATATTAAATAAAGAAAATAAATCTAAGTATACACATAAGTTTCTAATCTTTAGTGCAATGTCATGTCATCAAATTTTAGTTTTGACGATACACATTGCTTATCTTTAGTGCAATGTCATGTCTTTGCAAGAGAGTTTTTGAAAAGGCCAAGCCTTTCATAGAGGATGGAGTCCACCCTTAAAATTTAGTAAGAAGTTACAGGACTGCAAACTATTTGGTATGTTAGATATTGTTTTATCTGTTATACCTGTTCATCATTTAATATATTCCAAAATATACGATTGCAGGGCAATTGAAAAAATCAAAGAACTAGCGTTTAGTATATATGATAGGAGTACACATTGAATTTTCTTTTACTGAAAGAGGAAAAAACGACGAGTTTAAATTTGTGCTGGAGTTATAATTCAATTTATATTTTGGTTGAATTTACGTCATAATAAGTAGTGTATTTTTAAAAATCTACTTAAAACATCGTCCAATTGGTTTTTATCTATAGGCAATCTCATCTTGAAAGGGATTTTTGAAAAACAATAATAGATGAGGCAAAGACATGTGTGTCATTTGTGATACGAAAATTGCTTGTGTTTCATCCCGATAAGTTGAACAATAATTGTTATATGTTGTTAATAAACTATTAAATCAATAAAATTATTTCTACTTTTAGAACGAAAACAATATTTAAAATTATATTATACAATGTCGTACACATGATTGTGAATAATAATAGTTTGAATTACCAACTTTTAGAAAAAATGAGAACTTTGTTCATAATTATATTTTACCAAGATTTTACGGGTAGCACGCGTATCGCGCGAGCCCCACACTAGTTAATATAAAAAATTTTAAAAATAAAAAGTTTACGTGATAGGTACTAATAAAAAAATTAATAAATACAACGAACTTACAAAAAAAAATATTTGTTTAATTTGGCACACTAATATAAACACTACTAATATAAAGTGTTGGAAATAAACATTGAGATGGAAATAGCTCACTTGGTAGAGCCACCAAGCTATTGTGTGCAACAGGTCCTTGGCTTAAACTCTGGCTTTCTATTTAGAAAAATCAATACAAATGAACCTCCAATGGATGAGCGGCACATAATCTATTTTCCTAAATATGTTGCACCGTAACTAATTCTATAAATATCATAATTAATTAATTTAATTTGAAAAAAATCTGATTTTTCCTCACATTCCCTCTCTTGCCGATTTTGAACCTAACCCTCACTTTCACTCTCGTCTTGGTCGAGCTTCCCGTCGTCCCTAGCTAGTCCGGTCCGTCGAACTCGAACCCCGAGTGGAGCTCGTCAATCAAGCAGACATCGCCAGTTTCCGCCTCCGTTCTTCTCCGGCCCGTACTCGCTGGAACACCCGAATCTGCCCAGCTCCGAACCTCAGGTTAGTGGAAGTTTCGGATTT
>JAYMTP010005507.1:0-13256 GCA_036897365.1 Geranium brycei
ACGTTCTACAACCGTTGAATTATTGCGGATCTGAACGTGCGTTATCTCAGCATGCGACACGTGGCAACAAGGTTCTACAACGCACACTTAAGGTTCTACGGGGTCCATCACGTTCTACAACTTTGCACTACACATTTTACATGGTTCTTCAATTTTGCACGGAGTCTATCACATTATATAACTTTGCACTACACGTTGTACTGGGTTCTACAATTTTGTACTACACATTCTACATGTTCGGACATTTGTATGTGATTGTTGCTCTATATATATGTAATTTAATTTTAATGAATATTTGTGTTGAAAATTAAGCGAACCGAATTGAGTCGATCCGACCTCAAGCTTATCTTCTTTTTTTTCAAGTCGAACTCGAGCATAGTTATATATGCTCGATCGAATCAAACAATTTTTTCACGAGTCGAACTGAGCCGGCGAGCCCTGTCAAATTAAGTTTCGATTCGACTCATTTACACCTCTATTCATGGTGGTCTAAACAACTCCTTAAATTGGTAATAAATGTAAACCAAGTTTTAATTTGTGTTCTTCATGGTTTACCGCTTAGAAGTTGCCTTTAGACCATATAGCTCGCAATAATGGCCAGCCTAATATTTTAGGGAAGATTGTTTTGCAAGGCAACGCATTAGTGATGCAATTAAAGCTCATCAATCGCATTCATTATACTAATTATATACAAGCCATGTCGTTGATGAAAGGTCAAATTTAGTTTTTAAAAATTTACAATTAAATTAAATAATGAGCTGGACGTCAAGACAATGGTACAAGATTATTTTTCCTTAAAATAGACCGATAATAATATGTTGTAACAAAACGTTGTTGTTCTTTGAAGTCACTTTGGTTTCAAGTTTTCTTTTTTATTTTGTTTGATACGATTGATAATAAAATAGGTAAAAGTTATTATTTTTTATCAAAAGATAATGTTTATTGTGTATATATGATATGTATGATATAAAATGTTTAATTTAATTTGAATTATATTATCCGAAAATGAAAGAATAAAAATGGCCACGCGCGCACGCGCCAATCGCGGGGTGTTGCCGGCAGGTCGTCACTTTCGTCAACAGTTCTCCAATTCTGTGATTCATAAATGCAATTCTACAAGCTGTCTTCAAGCTCTATCCATCATTTTTTTCCTTCTATTTTTCAAAAAATTATTTGAATTTTGTAGTTTAATAGTAACTTTACTAAAAATCAGGGTGAGACTGAGACCCAAAAGGAGCTATCAGTATTAGACAGTAGTGAATGAGTGAGAATCATGTGATCTGCCATTATCAGTCCTTTTCTCTTTCTCTTGCTCCCTCCCTCTCAGAATCACAATCGGAAGGGACATTCAATATTTTTGGGTGTTGATCGAAACTTGATTTGGGGGTTGGTTTCGTTTCTTTTGTTTTGGGTCTCAATTTTGAATTCCAATGGCTTCGAGTACCTCAAGGTTCATCAAGTGTGTGACAGTGGGAGATGGGGCTGTTGGGAAGACCTGCATGCTTATCTGCTACACAAGCAACAAATTCCCCACTGTATGTTCTCTTTTCTGTCAAACAACCCATCTGGGTCTCTGAAATTTGGGTCCTTTGTGGAACCCTTTCGGTCTGTGTTGTGGGTTTTAGGTGATTCTCCATCTGGGTTTTGCAGCTTTTTTGTTGATATTTTACCCCACCACAAGCCTGTTACCACTTGTTGATTTTCTCCATCTGGGTTTTATCATATTCTGCTAATAGGTTTTTGGCTTATCCATTTTTGTGCTCATAATTGTGAGGAGGTTTTTTAGTGTTCATGTATACATTTACTCAATTTTTGGAATGGATGGCTGAATTTCACTTATATCCTCTATGTATTTGTGCTGTTTTTGGTTTATCTTATCGGCACTGTTCTTATTGTTGCTTTCCTTGTGGTGATTGCTAATTGAATTTTTGTTTGTCAGGATTATGTTCCCACTGTGTTTGATAATTTCAGTGCAAATGTGGTGGTTGAAGGCACCACTGTTAACTTGGGACTTTGGGACACTGCTGGTACATTTTTTTCTTGGAAGTTTATATTGAAAATGCAGGAACATCCTTTAGTATACTATTTTCTCCTCCATATAGATGTTGCTAATTTGATGGCTGATCTGGGTTAGCTGTTGAGTTATTTACATGTTTCTTTTTCAATTTTGGCATGTAGGCCAAGAGGACTACAATAGGTTAAGGCCTCTGAGCTACAGAGCGGCTGATGTCTTTGTCATAGCTTTCTCACTAGTCAGTCGTGCAAGCTATGAGAATGTTACAAAGAAGGTGCATATAGCTGGAAAATTTTCACTATATTTTTTTGTTCGGTAATAACTTCTGATTCACACAATTTCTTGGCCAGTGGATTCCTGAACTTCATCACTACGCTCCCGGAATCCCTGTTGTGTTGGTTGGCACCAAATTGGGTAAGTTGAGGAGCAATGATCATTTTGTTTCGGTTTTGACGCCTCCTTTAATTGTTGAACACTAGTACTATTCATCCTTTGTGGTTATGCTAGGAATTTCTTAAACATCACGCATTAAATGTAGTGTTGTGTACTTGTGTTGTCGATTTAGTCACTTGATGGGCTTCCATACTCATTTCTCTCTCTTCCTATATAGTTACATAATTGGACAAGTTTGAAAGTAGACTGCCCTTAATAATGATAGTGCTGACTTCCATCAGAACATGACGAGCATATTTTCCATGTTATTTTAGAGTTTGAAAGGAGAACAAGATGAGAAGCATTAGCATGGGATACATTCAGCTTATCATTCGTAAATCTATGGGTGTAAGAAAGATGACATGGAAAAACATATGGGTGGGGTATACATATGAACGACACGGGTAAACAATATTTAGAGGTGTTAGAGGTGAATATACTATAAGATGTTAGAGGTGCAACATATGAACGACACGGGGTAAACAATGTTTCACTTCAGTTGGTTACATGCAAGGGAAAGGCTGTAATAAGTTTAATTAGCTACAATGGCAGGAGAGGGCTAAATTTGAGGCAGTGAAAATTCACGTGATGTAACTATGAAGGACTTTTTTATGGGCAGTTATGGGAAACCTTTCAGTATATATCTTGTAGTCAACTCATCTTTCATGCGGCCCATGACCATAAAGACAAGGCTTTCCTATATGCTGTAAAATTTGAAGGAATGTTCTGTGAAATAACTTATCTGTACTGAGTTCTCAACTGCCAACCCATACCTCGCTTTGAGTGATATAATTACTCACATTTACTGTTGTACTCATTGGATGGTTTATATTTCTCCAGATTTTTTTTTGAGGAAATATATTTCCCCAGATAGAAGTCTTTATTTTGCTGTTCGTCAAGTCCATGCTTATATATTATTTGAACAATTCATGTGGAACAATGTTTTTCTGAAAAGGTTGAGCAATAACCCGTACCGCTGGAAGAAAAACTTCATCATATTTGTTCTTCAAGTTCCTTCCATTGCCCCTTTTGTTTTGTCTGATATTCAATTAGCTTACATGCAGAGAGGTGTGTTTCATTCTACAAGTATGTTTTCTAACAGTGATTTCTCCAATTGATGCATGGTTTATACTGTATAGATCTTCGTGAGGATAAGCATTATTTGAGCGATCATCCTGGACTAGTGCCTGTGACCACTGCACAGGTAAGATTTTTTATTCATAGATCTTTACATCTTAGTTAGTGGTCTGATAAGTTGTATGTATAAATATGGTTCATGTAACGATCAGGGTGAGGAACTCCGCAAACAGATTGGCGCTTCATATTATATAGAATGCAGCTCAAAAACTCAGCAGGTATTTATTTCCTCTAGCATTGTGCAGCTGCCCAGATAGAAGAATTGGTGAGATATGTAATGCACTTAGTAATTTTCACATGCATGTTAAACTGTTATCAGAAGGTGTGTCATAAAGAGAAAAAAGGATTGAAATTGCTATCCCAAATAATAATAAAAAAATGGCTTCTGTCATATGGTGCTTGGTTTACCACCATTGTCATGTTCTAGCATTTACGGTCCAAATATCAATAACTAGAGACAATATTGAAGTTATTTAAGGTAAAGAAGCCGAATTTACAGCAGCATTAAGTTCAGCCTCCCGAATATCTATATTTATTTACTTATTTCTGGTTATGCTTTATTGATATTTGATCTGTCCGGTAAAGTTTTTCCTGTAATGCTTTCTGATGCTCCCTTCAAGTTGCCGTTCTTGATCTTACGCCCTAATCTCTTCATAGCTCAAAAATTGAAGCAGTTGACAATTACACCCTCATTAGTTGTTGGCTAAGAGCCCTATTTTTGGTCTTTGTTTCACGCTCACACACATGATTCTGGACAGTGGTATATGTCATTACTCATAATCAAGTACCTTGTATTAATTCTGTGATTATGCTGTGTATGACCCTTGTGAATTTAAATATAGAACGTGAAAGGAGTTTTTGATGCTGCAATCAAGGTAGTCATAAAGCCGTCACCACAGAAACTGAAGGAGAAGAAGAAGAAGAAGAAACCTGACGGTTGTCTGCTGTCAGTACCTTCTAACTCACTATTTGATCCTCTCTCATCTTTTGTTGGTGTTGAATATTCAGAATCAGAATTATATCTTTTGATATTGTCTCTCAAGTATCTGTATTTCTCAGTTCGTCAATTTCTCCATCATAATCCAGTTCTTGCTTGTATTGCAGAAATATATTTTGGGGTAGGAGACTTCTGTGTCTGAATTAAAATACATCCTCGCTTTAAATGATTACATACGCCGCCAAAAGAAGCTCTCCATCAGGATTGGGATGCTAGGGTTTCAACATTTGCAGTTTCTTGTACACAGAAGCATAGATGTTTTTGATAGTCACTCAACTCAGACCAGCTGTAGTAGTTTTCTTACGAGGATTTTTTTTCATGGATTAGTTCATTGTAAACAGTTTGAAAGTTGCTCTAGTGGTTTCTTATCACTGAACTTGCGTTACAGAAAATCCAGAAAATATTGAAAAAAAGAACTATCCTTTCAATTTATAAGCAAATCCAAATGCCCAGAGACTGCTCGGTTTATGATCCATACTTTGTGATTTGAGTCTTACATAATTCTGAGTACCAACCCACAACATAAATAGAATCAAACATTTGGCAAACTAAAAAAATCCATCTGGAGTTCTAAGAATTTTGGGCATCAATATCCTTTTACTGATCAAGCCATCACCACAGTCTTGGCAAATTATGTTCCGAGTGCAGTCTTCCATCAAGAAATAGGAGACGGTAGTGCAGATGCACAAGTTCGATTTCATCACATTGCATTTATCATTCTCTTCATCTCGGCAGACCTCCTGGGATCAGGTTCTTCCAATGCCCTCTCGGTGAGTACGTGCTTGATACGGCACATTGACTTCCTCACCTGAACCACAGTATTAAAAAACAAACCAATAGTCATTATTAGTATATTGTGCAAAAGTGTGAGCAAAGAAGAATTGAAAAGCTTAAACCAGTAGAACTTCAACTTATTCTTGTTGTACATCAAAATGATATAATAAAGTAGATGAAAGCAACTTTGGGAGAGTGACATTAACAAGAATGACATGTATAGCAGTACCTTGGGGATGCGCTCTGGATTAGGAAACCGCAGGGTCTGTGCTTGAAGCATCTGGCGCTGACTCATCAGCATATTTTTCTCCTTTAAAAGAACATACCACAACTTATGAAGATCATCCCACGATTTCAGCCGCAGTTCAGAAGCTTTCCAACTTCGACCTGACATCGGTAGAGCATTAAGCCATTAACAACTATTTTTCAACAGTAGCTTAGGGCCGCACGATTATAAGCGTTTAGGAACCTCATTGAATGATTAACTGTGAATTATAAAGACAATCAAACACAAAAGGGTATGCCGAACTGGAGACAGGCATTACACACTGACACTGCCATAGATGAAGGCTTATATAACTAAGCAAGCAAGGTCTAAATTAATAGCAATAAAATATATCACAAACATCTTGCTGATTAAACTGTTCGGGTAGAACAAATATAGTTATTTTCTATCCATCTGCCACCAGTAAAAATAGGCCCTACTAGACAGCAAAACAAACAAGACAAACTCAACCAAGTTGTTTACTTTAACCACTGGATTCAACTGCCGGTAATATAATGATTTATCAGGCCATAATCCAATAGAAAATATTCACATCGAATCAATGATAGTAAAAGAGTCATAAATGTCCACATATCATCCAACCAATATGAAACTTCTTTCAGTCGTTGACCCAATCTTGAGACCACAGATCTAGTTAAATCGTCAAACATCACAAATGAAGAAAAATGCTAAATATTAAATTCAATGTTGGTAACCAACTACTAAAACTTCAAGAGACTGTTCCAACGCTATTCCAGTGTTCGATAATCTCTTCATGCATTTGTTTAGCATCATTTTCAATGACTGACTTTCCACTTGTTTTAGAAAGAACTACGCCTCCAATGTGTACTAACATCAAGAATCGTCATAGAAAACAGGAAACATCAGAAGTGAAAAGTTTGAGCCTATTTAGCAGTTCCTAGTCCTTCTAAAGCTATGTAGCATGTACATTTAAAATGTTCTACTTCCACTAAGATGTTAAATAAAATTAACAGTGTTCTGTTGTTAAACAGAAATAGCATAATCATTGACCTGAAATTCTTACAATTCTATATTTATGTATTCCCTTCATTCGTAATCTTCATTTTAATATTTCCGTTTTTGAATATTTATAATTACAACACGCATAGCTTTCCGATCGCTTTCCCTAGAGGATAAGCATTAAAAATATTCAATTACCAAAAGTAATGACCATCCATAATGCATGAAAATATTTTTGTACCGTAAACAACAGGCTTATCATCCTCTGCGCTTCTATCTGCCTCAAAGAAATCCTGAAGCGGATTATGTCCAGCCCTAGCTGTTGAAGCAGCTGCAGCAGAACTTTCTGATTTAGCAGCAGCAAGGAGTGTTCCCCGGAAAAATCTTGTGAGAAACATGACTACTGCCAAATTGCTGCATAACAATCAAAGCTATAAAATCAGGAAATTTGATCTCCCGTAATCATTTTTAGTAGTGGCGTGGCGCCCAACAATAGTCCATATATAACAAAGCAAATATACAGCAAAAAATTATCATTATTTAATTAAGATATAACTACAAATGTAGTCGGAAAATCCAATGAGTCCAGTGATAAAAATGGTCTATTTCATATATTCTAACATTTTCCACAATCATCTTCAGTTAACAAACATGTGTTCTCTCGAACTTTCTCATCAACTTCTCAAGTGGTATGATTGGCAGAGACCTCGTATAATAAGCACGAGGCCGCTGGTTCCAATCCCCACACTGGTGGTATTGCTGATAAAAAAAACTCTCATCAACTCCTTAAGTGGTATGATTGGTGAACAATAGATTAAGCACTTGATTGGGTGTGGAGCTGTATATGAAGCTTAATCAATGATTGGTTCTGATCTTTGCTCTTTATCTTTCTTAGCATAGAAAACATCACTTCTATGTAGTTGTTCTACTGACCAGACCTATAGAGTATGTACAGAATATATTCCTTCCCTTATATGCCATACATTTTCGATAAATAGAGTCGACCAAAATGTGTAACAGATGATCTCACAGAAACATGAAACCCTAACCAACTTCATTCCATAACACACTCACCAAATACCCATATGCCAAAACACAAAGAACCCTTATTTTTGCCGATCAAAAAAAAAAAAAACAAACAACCCTTATTTTTCTACAAACCCAAAACCAAAGTAAGCATTTCTAATTGTCCACAGATACATCACAAATAATACATCAAAAACAGAAACAACCCCTCATAAATGGTACAATAACAGAGCTAATTCCGCAATATCTATCACAAACATCCAAAGGCCACTTTTTTTTACTGAATCCAGGTGAGAGAGAAAACAAGAGCTTGATTGTAACCCAAAAGACAAGCAAGCAACAGAAGTTGGAGACAGAGACGAACACGAAATCTGTACATAGATCGCGACAATTGATTTGGTGGGTTATTGAAGAACAGAGAGATCGGAGCTTCAATCAAACGAAACCGCCAAATGAAGGTGAAAATTAGCAGAAGCAGACCTACCTTAATCAGGCAGTAGCGCTTCGTTGGTGGT
The DNA here is from genome assembly GCA_036897365.1 of Geranium brycei. Taxonomy (NCBI): domain Eukaryota; kingdom Viridiplantae; phylum Streptophyta; class Magnoliopsida; order Geraniales; family Geraniaceae; genus Geranium; species Geranium brycei. The sequence goes on from JAYMTP010005507.1 coordinate 8,142, forward strand.
GATGAAGATGATGATGGTGACTCTGAGGTACGAAAAGGGTTTTGGGGGTTTTTACAATCTTCTACAGCTATGTATCATGGGCTCACTTTCCAATCGCTTTAAAATATTTGGACAAAAACTTCAATTGCTCACATTTTTTATCAGCAGTTGTACACTAATTAATATTTAATTAACTAATATCCCTCTTTAATTTTAATTAATTTTCTATATTTTACTTAATAATTTTGTGAAGGGGTTCGGGGAGATCCATGGTACTGGCATCATGAGCAGTCGGGTGTGTTCTCGGTTCGTTCGGCTTATAGAGATGTGCAAGTCTCTAGAGGTCGTTGGAAGGGGGTGGAGAATCCAGCTGAATGGAAGAGACTTTGGAGCTTGAAGGTTCCGCCAAAGATGCTGAATTTTTTTGTGGAGATTGGTCTCAGGATGTCTTCCCACCAAAATGGCGCTTGTAGGCTAAGGTATTGACTCTGATAGGTTGTGTCCTCTTTGTGAACAACATGTAGAGTCTGTGGTGCATCTTTTTACTGAATGTGTTTGTCTTGGTAATCTTTGGGAGTTGATGGAGGTTCGTGGGTAGCAGGGCCTCTAGTGCGGGTCTAACCTTGAGTTGTGGTTTAAATTGGGTCCTGAGAATACACTTTTATAGGCTGGAATGTTTTTATGGGGCATTTGGGAGGTTTGGAATAATAAGATCTGGTCTAGGACTCCGTTCGTGGTGAGTTATATGATAGCGAGGGTGAGAAGATTCTGGTACGACTGGGCTGAGGCTCAGGGGGAGGTGAGTCGAGTGGCTAGGGAGGAGGTGGTGGTGCGGTGGAGGAGTCCGGCGGTGGGGATGCTGAAAATTAATGTTGACGGGGCGGTGGGCTTGGGTCGATCGGGTTTGGGGTTGGTAGCTAGAAACTCGGCCAGAGAAGTCGTCGGAGGGAAAGACTTTTCGAGGGAGGGGCAAGTAGAGCCGGGTTGTGTTGAAGCTTGGAGGCTGTTATTGGCTGCAAGGTGGGCGAGTTCCTCTTTTACACTGCCTATCGTGATTGAATCGGATTGCTTGGTCGTTGTAGATGCTGTCAACGGTGATGTGCCCTTACTCTCCCCGTTTGGTTGTCTAATTTTGGAGGTTAGGCGTATGCCTACAGGTACGCCTCGTTTATCAGTGGTGTTTGTAAAACGCTCAAGAAACAAGGTAGCTCACGCTCTTGCAAGAGCTATGTTGTCGGGGTCTGGGTGTTCGTTTGATGATGGAGATATTCTCTCTTGATTATGTCACGTTGTTGCTTCTGATCTTGGTTAATGAAATCGTTTTCTTTTTTACAAAAAAAAATTGATGTATTTGTATATATTATGATCTGAAATCAATCACATGTGTATAGAAAAAGAGTTCATTCATAATTAATTAAAAAATTTACAGGTTAAAATGAACTTGACAACAAGTATCAAATAATTTTTTTATTCAATTATATATTACTACGATCACTTTTACAATTTAGTATACATATTTTTTGAAAGTTACTCTCAGCTTAGTTTATTTAATGTCGAAATTTGTTACTCGTTGCTTTAACATTGTTAATTTATTTTTGGGAGGGAAAAGAAATTTATTAAAATGTAAAATGTTTAAAATACTCCTGATTGTTTATCAAATTTTCAAAAAAAATGTCATTTGATTCATTATAAACCACCTCCAATGGACCTCGTTTATGTAAATTATGAAATAGAGAAGAGAAATGGACAGTGAGATCCAAAACTACATCAGTCTCTCATCCTGCTACTACGTCGTTTCGAGGCTCCCAAAGGGCATCAGAAGGCTCATCTCCGTCCTTCCAATCCTCTACTTGTTGGCCACCCTCCCATTTCAACTCTGCTCCTTCCACCTAGGCGCCACCGCCACTTTCCTCCTTCTCTGGCTCGCCAATTCCTATCTCATCCTATTCTCCTTCCACGCGGCACATTCTCCCATCCACCGCCCAGTCTCCTCCACTTCATCACCCTAGCATGCCTCTAAATTAAAGTCCACACAACGCCTCCGGTCCAGATCCAGATTTGGGAACCGCCGTGGAGGCTTTGGAGAGCGGCGTTTATGTCGGCGAAAGCTTCTTCAAAAGTCAATTAATCAAACAATTTACATTCACATGTTCAAAATGGACACATGTTAAATATTTGGATGAAAATTGTTAATTGTTAACGTGAAGAGACGAAAATGCATTTAATTATACTTCAAATTTTCAAATCATGTCATTGAGGTCAATTTCATGCAACCCTCTTCTCCGACCACTTCACTGTCGGAGCTTTTCCTCTCCTCTGACCATTCCCGCCACCTCCCTCCTCCTATTTCGATTGGACAAAAAACTCATAAAAAATTGAGTTGGCGAATCACTTCGGCACCAACGAGAAATGTGATGAACACTCTAAATTTGGGAAGAGGAGGAGCAATCGGCTTGCTTACTGAACCAAGCTTCTTGCATCAGCTGAAAAAGATTTACATGTCAGAATACCTCTAAGGGTCCATGTAAAGTGAAAACAAATAAAACTCAAGGCAAAGAGCAACAACTCAAAGCCTCGAACCAACCTCAAAGTGAAAGCTAAAGTCTACTCAAACAAACGACGAAAATGATGAAGAGCGAACAAAGGCAGATATACATATAATAATAAAAGATAGATAGCTCTAATGCATATTTAGATCACTAATTATCCATTGTAGGAAAAAAAGGCCATCCTGGCCAATATTATGGAATATGTACGAGTTATATAACTGGAAATTTCTATCCACTAATGAAGAAGTACACACAAATTAGCACAACTAGAGAAATTTCAGTAAAAAACCAACAATCGGGACTCCTCCCCTTCCCCAAGATTGAGAGTGTTCGTTGCATTTCTCGCCGATGCCGGAGTGCTTCCCTGACTCAATTTTTATGAGTCTTTTCGGAGCGTCCAACCGGAATAGGAGGGAGGTGTCGGGGAGTGGTCGGAGGAGAGGGTTGCATGAAATTGACCCTAATGGCATGATTTGAAAATTTGAAGTCTGACGGAGCATTTTCATCTTTTTATATTAAATTAATATTTTTCATCTAAATATTTAATATGTGTCAATTTCGAATCTGTCAGTGTAATTGAATGTCCACTTTTGAAGTTAGGGATAAGTATGCGGAATTTGGGTATAGTTGGGATTGAGTATGTACTTTATACCTTAGAAATTATCTCCCAAATGTTCAGCAAAAAGCAGTTTGAATGGATAGTATTTAATTGTTAATATTGATCATTAGCTCAGTTGAATTCAGTCAAATTGTTCCCTTCCGATAAAATGTACAGGTACAAGGCAAATGTTGCAAACCCATTTGTTTAGTTTATTGATTTTCTTTTATGAGTACTGCTTTAGCTCAACTGATGTGCTCTTAGTGAAATTGGTGTCGACACTTCAATTTTTTGCCTAGAAAAGATGACGAAAGGGTTTCGGTGCTTTTGCATAAATTGATGACTTTGAAGAAGGTTTATCGATATGAAGGGATTATGAAGAAGAAACCATAGGAGAGAGAGACCGTCTAGCTTCCAAAAATTGGTTGTCAAAATTTGCTCAGGAAATTAAAAAAATTGTCTCTATCCACCTATCAATATCTAATCAGATTCATTGACCACTAATTAGATATGTGAATTATACTAATTCTGATTTGTGTGTCATTTAATAAAAGAGGGAGGGAGAGAAGAGTTGTAGAGTAGGAGTGGAGAAGAGAGGTGAGGATGAGTTTTAGAAATTTAGTTTCAAATAAAAAAGAATGAGGGTATTTTCATCATTTAAAAAAAATTAACAACAACTTAGATTAAATTGTACGGAAAAAACAACAGGTAATAATTTCGACATGAGATGAGTTCATAGTAATTTTATGAAAATAGGTATAGTAAGTCGTAAAAGCGGTCAAGCCAAGTATAGAAATTGTAATTATCCATTTTTATAGTGTATGGGTTAAAGTCGTATTGTCACCCGAATTTGTCATTTATATCACATTACTTTGCTAAATTTTGAAATGTATCATGTTATTACAGTGAATTATAAGTTTGTACAAAAAATATTCTTCCCAAAAATTAAGGATAATTATAGTTTACTGCACTTGTTATGACATGTTTTACACTTAACTACACATAATTTTAAAAGTTTGATTTAAGTTTGGATGAAATTTTTAAAAATTGTCTAAAATGTCATGAACTATTCATTAAATGTTCAACGACTCATGTCGCTACTTCTGGATAGATATCTTTCTGTTTGATGCATATTGAGCTATCTGGATAGGCATTTGTCAATGGACATGTTATCTAACCAAAATAGTCAATTAGATCGTAACTACATTCTGTTCCTTAGTCTCTAACATTTTTTGAATGGCATTTAAAGAATAACCCAACCTTCATTTAATGCTTCTTTACTCAAGAATCATTTAAAATAATTAGGTACACCAACTATAGAGATGGTTTCTCCAAATGTGCATGGGTTTAAGATTTGTTTTATGTCGGGAGAGATTATGTGTTGTTGAAGATGAACCAGAGAGAGAATTTCCGCGTTGTTGAGGATGAACCAAAGAGAGATAGAGTGAGGGACATTTTTGATATTATTAGCAATAAAACAAACATGTGCATGGCACATGTCTACTTTTTCTAACGTAATGACTGAGCTAATGCCACAAAAAATAAGGTCAGTTCATCTACAAAAAAAACTTTTAAAGTCAAGCGTCACAATGTGAAAAAGTGTATATTTATGTATAGTGATATAGACATTTTCATTTATTAAATAGTTATATATATATATATATATATAAGAGCAGCGTACATAGAAATATACGTATATATACTGCCTTTAAATGTCTTTTGAGTTTGACAGCATATGTGTGTGTATATAGATACAGGCTGCTATAAGACTCATTTATGGTAACAAATACATGTATATTTATGTTAGCTGTCACATGTATAAACGCGCTGTTGGTAAATAAAAGCAGGTGAGGGGCCAATTGAACTATAGTTGTAAAACCAAAACCTAAAAGAATAGGAAAGTTGTTGGCTTATCCAATTATAATTATCGCCGGAATACGTGCCTTCTTCGCCGGAATATGTGCCAACTACCAATATGTAATAGGTAAT
>JAYMTP010005508.1:0-13256 GCA_036897365.1 Geranium brycei
GGGTTTATATACACATTGGACCCTAGACCTACTAGGCTAGTCTTTTGGGTCAAAGGTGGGCTCTAATGTGTATGTGGGCTTTCCTTGGGTGCTCCTCCTAGGTAAGGCCCGGATCTCCCCAACAGTAGTGATGTTCATTTTAGATGTGAAATTGTTTCTGAATCAAAATTTGAGTCGAATCGTATTTGAAAAATCAGAAATCGTAAATAATCGTTTGATTTCGGTTAATTATAATTTTGAGAGAATGTATAAATTGCGGTTTTGGAGCCGATTATTGATTACAAATCAAAACTGCGGTTAAACTTGATAGAGCTCAACCGAAGGTTATTTAAAGTATGACGTTCAGTTTCGTTATTATTTTTAATATTTGTAAACTTATAGTGTACAATAATTCGGTTTAGATTATAGTTTTAAAAGAGTCATCTATCTGGTTATTACAAATTGGTTTCGTGATTAAATTGGAAAGAACTGAAAGTTATATAAAACATAATGTTCGGCTTTTGTTATGTTACTTTTTATATTTACAAACTTAAGGTTTTGATTGAGTTGTATAATTTTTTTATTTTGAATCACTTGTAATTATATTTCATAAATTATTATTGCGTGGAATAAAATTGTATAGTCTGGAAATGATTTTTATAGGCCTAATTCGACCCATAATTAATTAAGCTTTAAATAAATACATAAAACCAATCAGTTTGATCCGGTTATAGATGACCCGTCAAGTATATTTTGTTCCCGATACGATTCCCCAATTTGAGAAATGATCTATATATATGCAATATAAATGCACTTTGAAACAAATAGTGCATGTGTGCTAATATGTTCAACAATATTTACAATTTGTAATGCAATTTTGAAGACTTTTAACTTTTGATATAACTAAGATTCAAGTTATAAATATAAATTTTGAACTTAAAATTACCTTAATTAATCAATAATAATTGGGTCATAAAATAACCATTAAATATGATAAAAAAATTGCATAGGCAATCAAAGTTAAAGAATTGAACTTGGTCTAAGAAATGGAGCTAATCAAGAAGGCACAACCCACATGGGTTATGGAATAAGATAGTGATTATTGAGCTTTAATGTGTGATTAAGAGTAATTAATCAATATTAAATAGTGAATTTTTGGAAGTGTGTGTCGTCTCTTGTGAGCTGACTTTGCCTGCAAAACACTTAATCATAATCTAATCATGTTTTTGCTTTCTAACATTTTTTAGTTTACAAGTTTTGGATTTTTGCTGTTGAACTCTTTAGCCCTAAGAATATTCTCATCTTCCCCAACACACACAGACACACACTCCTCAAACCTTTCAACAAGGTTAATATTTAGAAACATGTCCTAAAAAGAAAGAAACCTATGGCTATATGTGGACATTAATTTGAACATTTTTGGTTTGTGGAAAAGCAAAGTGTTGTCACCAAGGGTATGTTTGTTTCTTCCCTTGTCTTTTGCCTTTCAAAATATATATGAAATGAGTATATATCAAGGTATGGACAATTTGGGCAAGTCCCCAAATAATTAACTAGTTCATGTGATACTATTTTTTGTTAAAAAGAAAACTCAATTATCCATTCCTCTGGTAAATGTGAAGAAATACATTATTTTTATTTTTATATTGATAGTTAAATTGAATTTGATGTCCAAAACAGTCAATTCGAACGACTAGCCGCTTATTCAGTTTTGAGACGAATACTATTTCTGACTGACTATCGCCTAACGATTTTTACAACATTGTTATATTCCTTCAAATTCAAGAGTATTATATATATATATTTCCTTATTTCGAGGCATGGACAATTTGGAAGTCCCCAAATTAACTAGTTCGTGCGATGTTATTTTTGTTGAAGAGAAAATTTTATTATCGTTTTCTCTGATAAATTTAATGAAGACAACCCAATATAAACGACTTGTTGTTTATTCAGTTTCGGGGCCATAATCTCCACATAGGAAGATGGTCGAGTGACTATACTAGTGCATTGAAACTTCCAATATAATTGTTAGAATACTACATATAAAAATATGAAGATCTAGAAAAATTAACATCCAAAAAACAATTGAAAATTCAAGATTGGTATATAAATTTTCAGATGGAGATATTGGAGGATTTTTCTTTTTTTTGTTTGAATAAAAATCCTAAAAGAAGGGCAGGTTTGGATCTATGGAATCCTATTACAGAAGGCCACATGCTTTGACATATTAAAAGTTGGAGAATATGTGCCTTTTTGACAAACCCATTTCTTTATTTTAATTAATTAGGTATCTTTTGCCTTTTCCTAATTTTATTTGTGGAGTATCCTTTAAAATTAAAACAATATTTTCTTGTGATGCACTTGCCAAGATCCTACAAGTTCTATAGATGCATTCAATCCAACTTATTACATAACTTATATAAGATGAAAAGAGTAACTCATATTTATAGTTTTAATTTAGTATTTTCATAATTGAATTTGTATTTTATCTTTTTTTTTCCTTTAAATCAGCATAGTCAGTACGTCATTTTTTTAATAGCAATAAATTAACGAGCAAAACCATCAACATGGGAATATTAGAGCGATTAACCTTGTGTTTATTACATGAAATTTTTATCACCTCGTTAAATTCAATACGTCTTGAATATATTAAAATATCAATGTAATAACTCTAAATTGTTTCAACATGGATAAATATTGAAATTTAATGTGTCAAGTTGAGACCAATTATCACACATCATATAAGAAAATTAGATCAACCGATTCCTTAAATAAAATGTCCCTTTCAATTTCTCTGTTTGTATTAATTCTATAGGTTGATTTTCGAAGAATTTGCAATATCGAAGAAGACAAGCAGTCCCATGATGATGATCATGAAACTATTATGCGACTAAAGTGTGCATGTGTCACATAGTTGGTGATTATGGATTTTGATTTAGCCTACAATGACCAAGTCATTAATAATTAACCTCTCTTTTATATGTCCCTATTTGGGTCAAAAACAAAAGGAGATCTTGATTTTTGTTGTACATGGAAAGCAACATTTTATTCAAATCATGTAACTTTGTCATTTGTTGATTTTCGCACACTTGGGGAAAAACAAATTCCGACAACAACAAATATGTGCACACAATTGTGAATTTAATCAGTCTCGAACTTAGAACTGGTCAAATTGTATTTTGAAAAATTGAGAATTATAGATACTGATTTGGTTTTTGTTCTAAATATTTAACAGAACCGTTCAATCCTGGTTCCATTATGATTCTAAAACAATGGACCGTCAATTAACTGGTAAGAACCGTCCAGTCTTTAAATAAGTATAGATTGAAGATTCGAAATTAACTGATTCTAGCAAAAAAACAAACCGATCAGGAATAGTTAGAACTGAACTATTCTCTCACAAGCAATTATGATTTGTTTTCTAAAACTCAAGAACCGTGATGGCCTATTTGGGTTGGTTCCTGAACCATGACCATCACTATCTGTTGGCACATCACTTGCAAAATTACAATCAATGTACAAATGAGTAGGGCTGGCCAAAAATAATCGAAGTGGTTAAACTGAATTGATGTTGACTCGAACCGAACCAAAGCAACCTGAATCGTTTAGACATAACTTAAGACCGATCGATTTGAACACGTGACCCATTTTAAATTATCGATCTTTATGAAATGTGTCTAGAAATATTGGGCAAAAAAAATCAAATAACAAGTCAAGACCGCCTAAAAATGTGAGAATATCATGAAAACCGGTTCAAAAAAATCCTTTCAAAAACCACTAACTCACTGTCAAGGTTCGATAAACTGATAGTTAAGGTGTGATTGTAATCTTTTAAAAAATTTATTTGGGCTTTAGCCCAAAAATGTTTAGCTTAGTATAATTTGAATGTGGGCTACAAAGATCTAATGGCCCAGATCAATAAGTCTTACAGAGGAATGGGTTGAGATCAACGAAACGGTGTCGTTTTCGAATACTCTTCGTCTTCCCCAATTCACACTCCACCCAAAATCTGGTCATAACAAACCAATTGAGAGCCTGGTAAGAACTAAGAACCCTAATTTTCAATTTCGATCTCTCGGTAACACCTTGCTTAGCTTTGCACTTCCTGATTATTGAAAATTTTCCTTGCATTTTTCAATTTTTTTTCGAAACCCTAACACTTCTCGTATTTCATGTTTGTTTCGCCATTTCCGCAATCTCTTTGGAGTGATTAGTTCCTTGTGGTTGTTTCAATAATTATACAGTTTTGTTCTTTGAATTGGGATTATGTTGAATTAAATTGGAATTATGATACATATACAGCTTGATTATCAGTTCTTGTCACTCAATATTGTCTCATAAATCTTGGTTTTCTATCTTGTTAATGTTGGTGAATATGAAATTTTGATAATGTGCTAGAAATTAGAATTATTGTTGAGGTGATGGATACGAAGAAATTGGCGAGATCGAAGAGAGCTCACACACAGCATCATAGCAGGAAGCCGCACCATCCCAATCAAGCACCCAAGGCTTTGGGAGAAGGCACGGGTGGGACGGGGAGTGCAAAAAAGCCGTTGGGAAAGCGACCGACTCCTAGGCCCGTGGGATTGCCCTCGAACTGGGATCGGTATGATGATGATGAACTTGAGTCAGACTCGGGACAGCATCCGGGAGGCAACAATGCGAGTCAGATTTCTGATGATGTTTTGCCGAAGAGTAAAGGGGCAGATTATCGACACTTAGTCGCTGAGGCTCTGTCGCAATCTCAGTCGAGTATGGACATCTTTCCTTCTTTGGATGATGCCCTGCCTGGTAAAGACTAAGACAGGATATTATATATGTTGTGTTGTTGCTATGTTCTTGGATGTATCATGTATAGGTTGGTAGGTACATGGTAATTTAGACAGATTTGATCACTAGTTTAGCGGTAGCGCTAACAATCAGATTATCTCAACAACTTATTTTTGGCGAGTTAGAGATTGAATAGTATGAATTTCGGTCGAAGATGCATTTTTGACGTATTTATATAAATAATTTCTGCATTAATGAATTTCGTATTTGGGGTGAAGAGGGGTGGCGAGTGGCGATAGAAGCTATGTTGCTTCACATGACGTTCTATGTCTGAGAACTGTTATTTAGGTTTTGACTACAATTTGCCGATGTGAAGGTTTTATATGTTGGCGCTATGAATTAATAGATTGGTATTTAGATGATGGATTGGGCGGATTTGATTACTAGTTTGACAGTAGATTATCCTAAGAGCTTATTTGTCACAAGTTAGATGCTTTTAGCATTGAATAGTATGAACTTCGGTGGAAGATGCATTTGATGTATTTATTTAAATTATTTCTGCATTAGTTCAGTGATTTTCGTATTTGAGGAGAAGAGGGGCAGAGATCCTATGTTGCTTCCTGTGACGTTCTATGTCTGAGAAATGCTGTTTAGGTTTTCACTACAATTTGAATTTGTTGATATGAAGGTTTTTCGTGAATTTATTGACATTTTTTTTCTTTTTCTTTTCTCTATTTTTCCATAGATTTCAATCAAGGAATGAGCTCTATGCTTGCTGTCAGGGGAGAGAGCATCCTCTCATGGATTGGGGACGATAGCTTTATTGTGGATGATAGAGCGACCACGAGTCATGAGGTACTTCACATCTCTGTTGTAAATGATATGTTTGAAGTTTGAACCTACATATGGTCTGTTGTTATTTCGCGGGATGCGGTTATTGCAATCAACTAGCAACTCCTTAACAGATTTGCCTGTTTTCTTATTTGTTTTTCCTCACTCATGATTTGTTGACTTCTCGGTGGTATTTTACAGGCTTCGTTTCTCTCCCTGAATTTGCACGCTCTAGCAGAACAACTAGAAGAAATAGAGCTATCGAAAAGGCTCTTCATTGAAGCCGACCTATTACCTCCTGAAATGGTATGTTCAATATCTTAATACATTTTAAGAGCTTCAATAGGTCTTAAGTCTCGAGGCGAACATGGAAAGTAAACGTGAATATGAGGCGTTTACCTTGGATTTGAAGCATCATCTTTAATATTCATGAAAGTGATCTGTTAAGTTTCTATGCTTTTTTCAATAATGGTAATATGGGCCGATAGCCTCAATAATCTCTGTGAAACTGGTTTTAGTCTTTTAGCTAATCAAGCTTCTTTCCATGAATGGATCTTCCGTTATTTTCACAAAACCATAATCCTCTGTGAGATTCTCGAACTTGGTTTCATTCTGTCAAACAATTGGGAATTCATCATTGCAACTGTGTATTTCTGCAAACAAATTCATTTTTGAAATATCAATGGTTCACTAATATGGTCCTTGGAATGTTTCTGCTATTCATGATATACAAATTCTTATAAGTATCTGGGTTTTTCTGGTTTGTGATCCTCGTTTTATATGACAGCGTATGGGGGGATCAAAGACCGACCGTCAAGAACCTGACAAGATGCAAACGCCGTCTCAAAGCAAGTCACCAGAAGGAGACCCAATTGAATCGGTTTTTAGGGATTTTCCCGAGAAAGTCAAGATTACAAATCAAAGCAATAAGGCTTCACACACAGATATTGATCTTGAGTCAGCAGAAAAATCAAAACCAAGCTCTACCATTCGCGGTAAGGCAGCAAGCGCCTCCAGCTTCAAGGCTGCAGCAGCAGAAGCTGAAATCGACATGCTTCTTGACTCGTTCGGTCAGACAGAGGCCCTCGACGACTCTGCGCCGGGTAAATCTAAAACCGCTTCCATTGTTTCTGCCAACATTGATGATGTTCTTGACGACTTGCTGGAGGAAACTTCCAATCTGGTGAATCAAAATGTTGAGTCTGTTCCTTCCACAGCCACAGGGACAAAGTCCAAGGTGTTGGATGATTTTGACTCATGGTTGGATACAATATGACCAAATTGTAAGTTTTTTTTAAGGTACCAAATTGTAAGTTCAGTACTCTTTTCATCGTACTGCTGATTTCTTGTATTTGAAAGGGAACAATCTTTTATCCTTTTTTCTTGTTTAGATTAGATGTATTGCTTTCTGATTTCTGTTCAAATTGGAATTGTTGATCAAAAGATTATGACAAACATGATAATGCTAATGCAAATAAAATTGGCATGGGCCGGCTTGTTTTTATAAAATCTAGCGGTTTAAATTGGTTGAGCGAGTCAAGATGTGTCTAGACAGATTGAACCGATGTTTTTAGATATGATTGTTTTAGAAAAAAATTAAATATCAAAACCTAAAATAATTTGTATTGGGGATTATTGCAATCGGACACACGTGCCTAACCCACTTTATCATTTTAATTTAATGATATTTCCAAGCTAACTAAATTAATTGCTTTGAGGAACCATTTCATATAAGCTTTGACATGAGGAAGAGTCTGGATGAATCAAATAACTAACATAAATGATAGAGTAATTTAGAATGATATTATCATAATGTTTAGATGACTGGGTGAGAAAGTGGTTTCGGTAAATGGGTTGCAATTATTCTTTTATTCTAATATGTATAAACGTTTGCTGGTACTTTTCTTGTATTATTACAAGAACATAAATATAAAAAAGTTAAAATATTTGTTTTTATTTCATTATTCATGTACCAATATGATGCACAAACAATTTTAGTTTTCAATACAGCTAACACATCAAATGACATATCCAATAAAACATGATATCAACCTCAATAGTTCAAAAGGTTGCAAATACCTGAACAAAAAAAATTCCCTTGTTTCACATAGTTCACAGTGCAAAGTATTGTCTCTTTGAGATCCAACTGGCCAAAGCCTTTTGAGAAATTATGGTTTCACAACTTGACAATGTAGCAAAAAACCACTAGTTATTTTTGGGGCTGTGATGTGCTTGCCTAATTCTTCTTGCTGGCCTTGTCTGAGTCCATTCCCTGCAGATTCAGCAACAGGTCGTTCGAGTTCAGGTACACCTTGTTGGCCGAGTTGGAAATGGTTTGTGCAATCTCTCTGGCTGCTTCGATCTGCCTGAGAGTGATGAAGGCTGGGTTTTGGGCGATGGCTTTCCCGATCAGCTCTGCACTTGTTGCTTCTCCCTGAAACAATACGAGGATAATGAGTGATTTGAGGATATAGACGTTGAGAAAATATGTGCTCAATAAAGAACAATGCTCCGAGTGTTGGATTTAGGAAACAAGAACACGTGTTTATGCTAAAGTCAAGTGCAATGTGGAGGACAATGGAGATGTTTTAAAGGATTAACCCAGTGATACATCCCAAGATTAGTGCCACGTTAGACTATTTACGAGAATATAGGATTCAACCCTTTCGGCTCGACTTTCTAATATTGCCCCGTCAGCAGTTCTAAAAAAATGCTAGTTGGGTGGATAGGGCATCAAGCGACTCATCGGTGATTATTCAGATTATCAGACTAATCTTTTAGAGCACTGCCCCAAGTCCTCAATTCTCGAGTTGTTTTATTATAACTAATTTGTGGTAAGTAATCAACGGCTAATTAACTAATTAAATAGGAAAGTGAACAACAGTTTTGGGAATTCATTTTACGAAAGTGAGACTTATTCCGGGAGGAGAGAAATATTTTTGTTATGATTTGTTCCAACATTATAATATATATTTGTTTGGTAAATCATCTAACCTGTGCTCTGATGATGGCACTTTTCTTGTCTTGCTCAGCTTTCTCAACAACAAATTTTGCCCTCTCGGCTTCTTGTGCAGCAACCTGCTTGGCTTCAATCGCAGCTGTAAACTCCTTTCCAAAAGTCAGGCTAGTGATGGAGACATCATCCAGAGCAAGATTGAAGTTTTGTGCCCTTTGAGTCAAAATCTTCCGTATCTCCCGACTAACGGCCTGTGAACAAAAAATGTCACAAATGAAAGAAGTCTCGGGTCAATTTAATCAACACAGACATTCTTCATTCCTAACATGCAAGTGCAAGACTGAGTAAATAAAGTTGTAAGGAACGGACGAGAAAAATATAAGGCTCAAAACATGCATAATGTGAATAATAACTTTGTTAGTCGCAAGGAAATACGATAAAAAAATTGGTCACAGGCCCAATACAGCCCAATAACCTAAAATTCGATCGACCAAACATTGAAATTTTTGCCAATAAAAGCTACATACCTCTCGCTGAGTGATGAGCTGGCTGGCATTATACTGTGCAACAACAGCCTTCAAAGTTTCATGGATAATGGAAGGCAGGACTCTTTCATTATAGTTCTCCCCAAGGGTTCGATAAATTGTAGGCAAGGCGTCGGCCACAGGGCGGGTAAGAACACGGAGTCCAATCCTCACCTGTTAAGCAAAATCAAGATTCATAATTAGGGAGAAACAGTAACCAACCAGAAACACGAGGTTATTTATATAAACAGGAAAAACAAATCAATTTACAACTAAGATCGAAAATTGAAGAAACAAAACAAATAAACGGTTTAAATCAAATTACACATAAAGTTGAGGCTAAATTCATATATTTACCATTTGAAGGTCCCGACTTCCTGAAGTGCTTTCAACAAGATGGGGTCGTGCACGAACATCATAAATAGTAGGCCTCTCGAACCATGGCACAATAAAATGTGTTCCTTCAGGGTAAACCTGCAAATTCAATGGTATAGAGCATTAACTAAATGCAGTAAATAAGAGATATGTTATAATGATTAAAAACAGGCCAGACAAAAAAAATTGCAGTACGAAACCTACATACGTATGACAGATCAGTAGTCACCTTTAACAAAAAAAATGAAAATAGCAATCAATTACCATTTTGTGAGTTTTGACTAAGAATATAAAAGCAAGATAATGACCTTGTCCTTGACACCAGATATGCGGTTGAAAACAATAGCTCGGTGACCACCCTCAACGTTGTAGAGACTGTTGGAGACCGCATACACTCCAATCCCACCAATTATTCCGAGCTTAAGCAAAGCAGATGCAGGACCGGCACTCGGGACCTTTGGGATCTTAACATTTCTGAAATCCATGTTCGTTAATGCTGAATAACAGAAAATTCAGATGTTAACAAATTACACTAAATTGCATTTGGATCTAAGTATTAAGCCAAAACAAAATAAATGTCTCCTCCGAAAACATCAATCAGGATCCGCAACACCTCACTACATTGACACACGAGAAATTAACAATAGTCAAATGGACAGTGTATCAAACATGCTCAAATGGCAGTTGACTACAATCTGCAAATGGGTAATTCAATTATGTGTGTACATATTCTAAATCACAGCTCCTACAAAATTAGGAATCAAGAAAGATCTACAACCCAGCAAAAAGTGACTTTTTACATTTGAGTGTGAACTACCCATCAGTGATACTTCCAACAAAAACAAACAAAAATTCCAAAATGACCACAAACAATCCAAAAGGCCCATTTTCAGTAATGAACAAAAAAGTAACAACACTAAATCAAACATCAACATGAAGAACTGCAACAGACCTAAAAACCCAGAAACAAGTAATTAACACTGAAACCAGACAAAACAACAAAATCGAAAATTTCCACATGGGTTCTGATAGATCGGAAGTGAAATAAAAAACCCTCGATTGTCAGAGTATATTTCTTCCAGAAAATGAAAAAACCCATTACACCAACAAAAAAAACACAATTAATCTCAATCTGAGAAGCTGAAATGCTCGTTTCAGCTTCTTACACTTTCTCAGCAGCCAAACAGAAGGCAAGGCACAAAACAAGCTAAAATCGAAGAGCTGAGCAGAGAGGAGCCGATCTACGTACCTTGAGATCGCTAAGTTCTTCAGAGAGAGAAAGAGAAGGGTTTTAGGGTTTAGAGACTTTCTAGAGAAAGAAGAAAGAGAAGATAATTTGCTGCCCAAGAAAAACAATTTGTGGGCTTTGGTTTTGGGCTTCGGCTCTTCCTTGTTGGGCCTCTAATATAGCCCACCAATATTTGCTACTATATATATATATATATATAGCTCTTATTTCGCTTAACGCTTTTTAGATCATTTGATTTTAAAATACTATGCTACGTTCTTATTAATTATTCTTATTAATAACAAAAACAATGACAATATTTAACTCACTAATCAATTCTTTAAAATTTAAGCTCAAGGTCATTATTTATGTCTGTGTATAAACTATATTTAAATTTGTAAGTTATTGAACCATACTCGACTAACACAATGTCAGTCGGGTTGGTCTAATCTACCTGACTAACATGCACACCTTTTCATGTCAGCCGATTATTACGTGACTATACCCAACTGACATTGTGTTACTCGGGTATGGTCTAGCTTACCCGACTGACATGGGTGGTGCATGTTAGTCGGGCATATTCGATCATACATGATTGGCATTGGAGCAATGTCACTCGAGTATGCGGTCATTACCGAATAACATTGGAGTAATATCATTCGGGTATAATCATTACCGACTGATAAGGATACACATCAAAATATACGGCAAAACTTAACATGAACTCGAAAAAAATATTATTAATTCACATTCACAACAATGAAACAAATCAATTCAAATAAAATAACAAATACAAAAGAAAAAAGAAATTAACTCTCATTAATTATTATTTTACAATGCAGCCATGAAGGCCATCCCAACATTCCTCGCCGCGCCGGAGCTGTCGGCGGCGGTGGACGGGGCGTTGGAGTCGCCGGAGGACTTCTTGGTGGGCGACGCCGGGGACTTTGCTCCGAACAGCTCCGGCGGGAGCAACACCTTGTCGACCTGGTACACGGCCAGAGGCATGTCCTTGGCTAGGGCATTGTTCACCTGTGTCTCCACCAACCCGGTCGACACGTTCACCTGACGTAAAATGAGGACGTTAGGGGTATTTTCGTCATTTTCATATCTGCTTCAAACTTATTTTAAATATTTTTTAAAAATTAATCCGGCCCTCTATTCCTCCACGATTAGTCGTGTAAATAAACAGAATTGAGCCTCAAAATGTATATTATTAGTTAAATATTAAATGTGTTACACGCAAATATATTGAAACTTAGGAGGTCAAGCTCTAGTTATACTGGTTTATTAAACGAGCTCAACTTTAATCAAATAAAATTCAAGTCGAACTCAATTCTAAAGAGTGCAACCAAATATATTAAAATTGAGAGCTCGATCGGTCGTTGAAACTTGACTCATTTTCCACACAGTCTCAATCGCTCAAATCTAGTATTTTACCTAGATATTGCTATATATATACATATAGAGTTTATATATTAATTTCTGATACGTTTCCAGAAGGTTCTCTTTACCTTGTTAGCGCCTAACGTTATTTTCTAAAACACAACTTAATCTACAATAAATTTCACCTAAATAAAATTTTGTATACATATATTTAGGGCTGCCCAAAAAGTAACCGAACCGACCCAAAAATAACCCAACCAAAAAAAAAATTCCCTGGTTCGATTTTGGTTATAAAATGAGAGCCGCTAAAAACCGAACCGAATAAAAAAAATCGATCGACTTGTACACACGGTTATTTTAAGTCAACGATCTTCATTAATTAGGTCTAAAAACATTGATCTAACAAAAAATAAGTCAAGACCGGCCAAAAGGCGAGGCCCCCGTGAAAATAGTTTAAAGAAAAACGCCTGAAAATCGGTAATTCATCAAATAACAGGTCAAAACAATCTGAAATGTTAGAATTTCACGCAGTTCAGCTCACAAAAAACCGAACTGAAAACCGACACTTTAAAAACCGACCCAAATTCTATCGGTTCAGTTTTGAGATTTTATAGTTTCTTGAAACTGAACCGAACCGAATCAAAACTGAACCGTGAACAATCCTAATATATATGTCTGGACATTGTACTTATAATAAGAACATAGATGATGATCTAAATGTACATATCTCCGGTGTACCTGAGTTCCCTGCCCGATGAAGTTGAGTCCGGCGAACGGCCCGTCCTGGCCGTTCGCCTGGGTCCTGACGGGGTTGCTGACGGTGAGCAGGTCGGCGAGCGTGTAGTACTTGGGCAGTACGTGGTACTGCACCAGGCTGACCTGCTCCTGGTCCGTCAGCCCGTTCAGGGCCCCGGCGGGGAGGCTGGAGAAGGCGTTGTCGGTCGGGGCGAAGACGGTGACCCCCTCGGCCGAGCTGTTGACCTGGACGCCGATCTGGGCCCCGGCCTGGGTGGCCGACAGCAGCCGGATCAGGGTCGTGTACTGCCCGGCCTTTTCCAGGATCCCGGTGATGTTGGGCGGGCCCGACGGGCCAGGCGCCGGGGCGGCGGTCTGGCCCGCCGCTTGGGACACGAGGAGGAGGAGGGAGAGGAGGAGAGGGAGCGGCGGCGAAATGGCCATTGCGCGGTGGTTGTGGTGGTGGTGAAGG
>JAYMTP010005509.1:0-13255 GCA_036897365.1 Geranium brycei
TTAAAATATTATATCATGAATCAGTAAAAAGAAAGTGTAAATCTTGGAATACAATGAAATCATGAAATTGTGTAAATATTGTATTTTTAAAAATAAATCTTGAAATAGGAAATAAATTTTATTTAATTAAGTAAATCAAATCTTGTAGTAAAAAAAGATTTAATTAATGATATAAAAATACAAATATACTCTTATATTTGTGCTAAAAGACCAAAATAAATATCAAGTTATGAATAATTACATCTATTTACTATTAATGAGTCAGCACAAATTCAAACCACCAATATTTTTATTTAATAATTATACCTGATTATTACATTTTCATTTGTTTTTACTTAAATGCAAGCTTAGATTATTGAGAACAAATCCATTAGCTGGTAAATCGAAAACGTGACCATAAACAATAATTAATAGGGAACTAAAGTCAAGTTACAAAAAACTAATTTAGAATAGGGACATCATTGGGTGGGGGCTGAGATAATGAAATCAACATTGATGGGTTCACGAGGGTGTAAGGTAGCTGCTACTACTCGTCGATTCGCACAAAGGAGCTCAGCCACTCGCCTCCGACAAGATTTGGCGGCGCTCCGGACCAAATCTGCCTCAGCCACTCGCCTTCGACGAGATTTGGTGGCGCTCCGGACCAGATCTGTCTCAGCCACTCGCCTCCGACGAGATTTGGCAGTGCTCCGGACCTCCGATGGCCTTTGTTGGTCTAGTTTGTGAAGAAGAAGAAGAAGAGATAAGAAGAAGAAATAAGAGATGGGGATTAAGTCAACGAAGATGAAAGGAAGGTGAGAGAGTTGAGGGCGGAAAAGTAATTTCCTCACTGATTTTAATTTATTAATATTTTTATTTGATTTAATTAAAAAGACAACTATGCCATTTACCCATAAGTTTTAGTTGATTTTTAAATGAGAGTGAAATAGTCATTTCAATTACAAAATTATCAATTCAGAACGCTTAGAGACATTTTAGACTTTTTTATAAATCAATTTATTTAAATTTAATAAAAATTGGGTTAAACGTTACTTATTTAAACTTTGAGTACCCTAAATGAAAATTTTGAAATTAGAGTATTAATTTTAAAAAGTGATTAATATTTCTTTTTCCTATCATAATTCTTCGAGACTAGTGCAACACGAGATAGCATGTGACTTGAAGCTTAAAACAAGTGTGGAGTACTGTTAAACAAAGCTGACTAGAAATGTGTTGCTAACATGGTATGTACACAATCGTAGTAACTGGTCACACATCACATGGTTACGGTATTCCAAAACAAGACAGTTTTAACTTTTGGGAAATAAGCAATGTGTACCCACTAAATTGGTAAGAGTTTATTCTACTACTAGTATAGTAATTAGACAATGTGGACTCACAAATTAATCACTTTTATATTAATAATTGAATGAAATAAAAAAATATATAGTAGAATTCTCTTCAAGCTCAGAAAACGTATATTTGGTACATTAAAAATTGTGCTATACAACAAATCCTGAATTACAGTACAAACCAAAAGTCTTGATAAGGTCATGCATGCCTATTGCATAAGGAAGGCTAAGGGCCTCCTTGACACTCAGAAACTGCTCAAAAATAAAGACAATAAATGACCTCATGCAGTGGCCATTGAGGAACCCATAACCTGGATCTGTACAATGCACATGCAGAAATGTATTATTACTATGAGAATATTTGGCGTCCAAGAAATCTGTTCATTAAACCATTACTGGAAGAAGAAAATACCTTATTAACAAGCATGTTCACTTGCTCTCTGTACATCTCCTTCAGGTCTACAATGTCTGCACGGAGTTCCTCCAGCTATATCCATGCAATAAATTCTGTGTCAATACTTGATAACAAAGTATGTATTCTTACCCCGATTCTTGCTAGGCTAGTTAGTTACACACTGACTTTCTCAGAGGTGTAAGATCTTTTGAACATAATATTAGGGCAATTTTTTATCAATCAGGCATCAAAATTTGCCCTTCTAGTTTTCAAAGCTTTCTTCTTCTTCGTTAAACTGTTAGAAGCTAAGTTTTGGCTGAACCACCATTACAGGAATGTCTTTCTACAGGTTAGGATGTCTTCTATAATGGTAGAAGTGATACAAACTCTAATTAGATGGACAGATCCCCAATCAAAATACTACGTTCAACCTAAATACTATGCATAAACTCAGCTATCTCAATCTAAGCAATTTTGAGATATAGTCAATAATCTTGATTGAAATGTACGAGTTCACTAATTTTCATTAGCTCATTAAAGGAGGAAACTAATTCTGGAGTGAAACAAACATGACTTATATGAAGAGGAAAAAACCCAAAAGCATTTACCTCCTCATCTCGTTCACCCATCAGCTCTAGTGCAGCTGAGTGTCTCCTCCTGAGAGCATCTAGCTCAGCTCGTAAGCCAGGCAACATGATAGCCTCTGCTCGTAATTTTTCACACTGCAATCCGTGTATGGTTTTCAGGTCAATGATACCAATAAACAAAGAAGTAGAGGGAGAGGGAGATGCAAACAACACTGACCTGTTCAGTCATTTGAACCAATTCTTCAGCAAGAGAATCACGAATAGATTCCAGTGATGCCTGATAAAAAAAATAAAAATGTCAATAACAAATCTAAGTAGAACAGAGATGAAATAAAGCAAAATCACAACCACACAGCATTTTGTATCCCCCATATGGATAAAAAATGGGCAAAAATATTCTGAATACAAATTTAGAAACGATGCATACCAACCGAGACATGTATGACTGAAGTTCCCCTTCTTTCTGGCGGAGGCTAGCTTCAAAAGCACTAGGTGTTATGCTCTTCATATAGTAAGGACCAAGGGTTGTCTCCCTGGGGTATTTCCTTTCAGAATAAGTGTCAGACGAGTCCAATGATGCTTGAAGAAAATAGCTTTCCTCCATGCTTCCTAGGCTGCTTGCACTTGAAAATTTTCGGATCAAGTTACCTGCACAAAGTTACAAATTCTATGGTAAAAATATTGAAAACTCAATTGAAGTAAATAATAGGTAATGCATTATACACCATTTTCAGAAGGAGTATCGTTCGCTGTCAAGGGAGTTTGTTCAGATACAGCGGTAGAATGGACATGAGATGTCCTTTCCAGCTCCAACCGAGCAGCTTTCTCTTTTTCTATCTCCTAAAAGAAATCAAAAACTCACTCAGCAATATCAAATGAGAAAATAATAAGCAACGATGCAAATAGGAATAGGTTTAAAAATGCATATACAAAAGCTCCAGAATTGCATCCCATAAATACTATGTAGAACCCTGGGTACTTGAAGTACATAAATAAAAATGACTATCATTGATGTGGCTTGGCTAATATTATCAAGTTAAATTAGAAAATATCTTCCAATG
This sequence comes from Geranium brycei, assembly GCA_036897365.1. NCBI lineage: Eukaryota > Viridiplantae > Streptophyta > Magnoliopsida > Geraniales > Geraniaceae > Geranium > Geranium brycei. Next base: position 3,374 of record JAYMTP010005509.1, read on the forward strand.
TGTGCAACATTAACAGTTTATCTTAGAAGAAACTAAAGGAAAAGGTGAGTGGTTGCACTTGTATGCATTAATTCTAATAAATTTAAGATGCGCACGTCATAAAAAGAGAACCAGAATTGAACCTGCTGCAGCATTTCCCTTTGCATGATTGCCTCTTGTAAATCTTGCTTGTGCTTTCGCCTAATTTCCCTGATTTGTTCTTCGAGCTGATTGACACGACCTTCTTGAGTATCAGCTTCCTCCTTTGCAGCTAAGTACTCCTGCCTATTTTCAGCAGCACGCTGTCTCTCCTTTTCTAAAGACCTACTCAGTTGTGTCTGTTCAGCTCTAAGACATGATATCTGAAAAACAGAACAAATGTCAGCCAATTATATGACACCCTTCATTAAAATCCAGATAGCTCACCTGAGCTTCAAGAACATTAATTCGTGATAGGGTTTGAGATAAGCGCTCATTGACAGATCGTTCTCTTTCCTCAGCAGCTGCAGCCTTGGCCTCTGCTTCCTATGGATTCAGTTACAAGTGAAGATAAATTTAGAATACTTGCAAGAGGTTCAAAAGCTCAAATCAAAACCAGACTACAAATTTCCAGACACCTGGAGTCTAGAACCAAGGGATCTCTCAACTGCAGCCCATGCTTCTGCCCTTCTGGCATTTGTTTCCTGATATATTTAGTGAAGAGTTGACAACAAAATTAATGCATCTGATACAAGTAAATAAAAAAAACCACTCCATAGTATGTGCAGTTTCTAATCAAATATATTGGGTCAAATGAAATAATACTTACCTGCATAGCTTCAATCTGTCTTAGAAGTGGCCTGGTGGAGTCTGGAACTTGGCTAATCAGCTCCTCACACCGACGCTCACTTGCCTACATGAGATAGTAGCGAAATTGAATAAGGAGAAAAAAGATAATGATCTGAATCAGAGGAGGTCAGGCAGACCTGATAACGTTTCTCAAGATCCTCGATCTCCCTTCTATGCATATCCTCTCTATAAACTTCCTGCAAAATCAGATTTAACAAAACAAAATTAAGTCATAGTTTTGGCATGTCAAGTTGCTTATCTCATTACCACAATAAAAACAGGACAAAACCTGCTGTTCTTTCCTACTAAGAGTTTGTCTTAGTTCTTCAAGCGCCTGGACTAGCATAGCCTCACGTTCTTCAGCCTCTCTCAGACGACCCTCTAGTTCAGTTCTGGCTTCATCATTGGCCCGTGCCTCTGCCAATGCTTCAGCCTCCTTGGCTGCACTAAGGGCATTAGTATAGTATTCTTTCTGCACTGCAAGTTCTGACTGATGTTTTTCTATAGTTTCTTGCAGCAAATTCTCAGTCGCTGCCTTGTCTCTCTTTACGCTCTCGACTTTATTCTCTTCTACCTGGATATAACTCATAAAAAGCACACGATGGTAAAAGCATTTATCAGGTATACCATATTAATATGAAAATAAAACATGGAGAATGCTCCTAAGACAATCACATCTCTCCCAATCTGCTTAAAAAAGTCCTTAACTGTACATTTCTGGCAACTACCATGGAGATAAAAATTAATATTGACCCATGGCAAAAAGAGTGCTAAGGATGCGTAGGAATTCAAGTACCTGAAGCTTGGCCGTTAAACCTTTCTTCTCTTCTTCAAGCTCTCTAACCTAGCTTACAAAAAGAGGGGGAGGAAAGGTACAATGTCATGAAATAGAACAAATTATAGAGAACTCCAAAAAATACAACAAATTTTTTTGCACACCTGAGCTCTTAATTTCCTAATCTGAGCTTCTTGAGCAGCCTGCTTTTTTGAAAGCTCTTCACCTGGAGAAGAGAAGGATATCTTTATATACAAACAAGGAGCTAATCTAATACTTGGTGGACCTTACAAACTATGAATAACAAATTGTGCGTGCCAATAAAAAAGAACAGGCCTAGCACTCAGTGTGTCAACATAAATAACATATAAATATTTGTGTATGAAAAGGTGAATGACATTACTAAATAATTAATTAGGGACATCCATAATTCCTATTACTTGTGAACTTCCTTTATTTATATTCAGCCATGGCTAGTTTTCCAAAATAAAATAAAAACCATCCTTTAAACTAGTTTTTTTACCAACAACATCCTTTTAACTAGTAAGTTAATAAAACTAAGAGCTAGTTGCAATAAGGGTACAAGTTGAAATTACTTCCATGGTGAGCTCTCTAATACACATTCAAGGTGCTAATATGATAAATATTATCCCTAATCTTTTACCGGCACATTTTCAAAAGAATTAAATTCTGAATTTTAAATTTTAAATTAAGTAGATAAAGAAGTCATGACCAAATCAATTTTGGTCCATGCTTGGCTATACAAGACTTTATCTTTATCAGCTATGAAACATGTCCATATTGTGCACATACCACAGTTATCCTAAAAATGTTATCTTCATTGTTTCTTGGACTTGAAGTTCAAATTTGTAACTCTTCCAGGGCAGCCATCTAACTGTGTGTCTGTACTCTGTAGTGCCTAAATATACTCTTGCAGTTCTAAATCATTTCTCATACCCATGTAGAAAAGAGAAATACTCAATATGCAATCCAGCTAAACAAAAAGAAATAGAAAAAAAAATCTTTGTTTAGGGAACTTTCTCGAACTCTACCTTCAGCCATCACTTGAGTAATAATTTCATCTTTTTCCTTCAATAGAGCAGCAGCATCACTTTTTTTATTCTGTTCCCTCCGCAGTGTATCCCTTTCCTTTGTAAGAGCATAAAGCTGCAATTAAAGGGAATTGCAATTAGACAGCAAGACTAGAAGCACATGTGTTTTATAAGTAATAACCAAAGGCGTGGGGATTGGAGCCAGTGACCTCGATCTTATTAAATGAAATCTCTGCCCCTTCTCCCACAACCATTGGTTAATATTATAATTCATAACACCATGAACAGCAATATGCATTACTTCAGAGTACAGATGTCAATACCTAACAATAACTCCCTGGAAAAATGTGCATCAGCAATTTATTATTTAATTACTTTCATCCTTACTATGCATACACCACACTATTTTCTGAGACTCTTGTAACGATTCTTGAGATGAATCATATATTGAATTGCTTTTTCCCTTCAGACCATCATATGTAGGTTGGCAGTACATAAAGCAAATTACCAACTTCAACATTTAAGTACATACATTTTTAAACTGAGAGAAAAATCTAAAACCCAGAAATCAGCAGTAGGATGGCAATCAACTATATAGTCAAGAAAGACATGAATGGCGTTGAAGGGTTCATGCAATCGTCTCAATAAGTTGGAATTTTCACGTATCTTATCTTGTGAATGTGATGCTATTTATTCAACAACAAAAAATATGATTCGATACTCAAATAATAGAAAATACTTGAACCTACAGTTCCAGATAACAAGAGCCAGATAGCATTCCCATTTCCCACCCTACTCGTATTAACAGTTACCATAAAGCCTTAACAAAATTAAAAGATCTTCCATACAAGCCATTGCCACCCTTGAACAAATGGCTGACTATGGAAAGTTCTAGCATATTTCTAATCTACATATCAAATTCCCCAGGATATATAAATCTGAAGCAATGAGCAGTACATCATTAATGGATTCAAATTATTGGAGTTGCATTCAAAGACAAATTTTCAAACCAACATTCCGAACTTCATATAACTATTAGCTATTACCAGCTAATCACATGTAGAAATATACAATAATTTATTAATCCAAGAGAGAGAAATAGTACCTTTCTTTCAAGAGTGGAAACCCTTTGATGATATTCTTCCCTCAAAGACTCAATTTCTGCTTCATTAGTTTTTCTCTGTTCCATAATTTTTCGGTTAAAATGGAATACTAGTTTTGAAGCAATAGGGCTGAAAATTATTTCAAAAGCAGAACTTATAATTCTAAGCTGCTTAATGGTAATATATGTACATACATAACTGGAATAAATGATTGAAGTGATGATGAGATTATAAATGAAGATGGGGATATACAAAACCCCGCATAATTCTAAGGGAAACTGATATGGTTGTCAAGCTATGTATTTAGAACAAATAATAAAACCATAAATAAAAAGTATAAGGTATCTACTTATAGTATGATGTATGACATACAAACTTTACAAAGATTTAAGCAGTAACAATGGATGCAGAAACCAGATGCAGCATAATCATTTGTATGAAATGTGTATTCAATGAAACATTACCAACCCCAGTTAAACTAAAAGCCACAAACAACATAAAACATTATAAGACTATTGTATTTAATGCAATCACCACAAATGAAATCATTACACTATAAAAAACAAAACAAAAAACACACACACACACACCATAAAGTCAGTATTTTGTAGAACATGCAGAAATTAGTTAACAGTCAAAGCTTGGAGACATATCACCAAGATGATAAGGAACTAATTAAGTATATGATTCCGATTTAAGGCTTGGTCAGTGCCACATATGTTCAGTTTAGATTTTAAAAAGGTAAATCATTTTTTTCTTTTGATAGTATCTGCATAGGTAAGAGTTTACATTCAACCCTAATAAGAACAGAGTTCATTTATCAGTAGCTCTTAATTACTTGATGAGCATTCACATGATATCCAATGCCCATCCCTTAATTAGTTGGAATCCTCGTGGCTAACATGAGATTTTCCAGCTTGAATACACAAATTTATTAAAATTATTGTGTAAGTTTCTTGCTTCACACGATCCATTCAGAGCCATGCCGTCAGGAATTTTTACCATCCCTAAAGACCATAAACCAACAAAGGAAAATAGGGCAATTGAGTGATATATACAACATGACTAACAGAAAATCCAAACAGATCAATGCAATGACTGGCAATAAATGAAGGAGCCTTGCTCTGAATGCATATATGCAGTCCATATGATATCTTTATTATCCTAGCTTATTCCTTCACAAGAAATTGCTGGAAAAAATAAAGCTGGGCAGTAGTACCTTCAAGTCTTCAATTACAGCCTTCAATTGTTCATTTTCATTCATACACTTTGCAATTTCATCAGCTTTCGCCTGAAGATAGTCAAAATTATTGCAATTTCAGTCATAGTCTAAATATGGTTAATGGTTATGGAACAAAACATTCAGAGTCATCAGAGGGACCAATTCAGCATTGTTTCCCACATCAATTTGCATGCATAAATAAACTACTGACTTTTGCAGAGAGAGTGAGAAGCTGCACCCTGTGTCTTAAGCTCCGATGCAAATTCTCCCCATCGTAAAATAATTATGACAAATGAAATACCTGAGCTTGTCTTGCAGCACCTAGCAATGCAGCTTCCATCATCTTCATTTCTTTCTTCACTTTCTCTAACTCAAACACAGTATCTGGTGAGTCAGATGCTTTCCTTTCTGCGCTCAGGTGTTGCTTTTTCATGTCAGTTTGATCATCATTTGCTTGTTGATACACTTTTCCTTCTTCGTGAACCACACTGTCTCTAAATGAAACTAACTCTGTTCCTGCTTCTGTTTCCGAAGAGTCCTCTGAAATAGGTGCAGTTGGTTGGATTTGGTCATGAGAGGATTCCTCCGCACTTCCAGCTTCCTCGATACCAACATGCAAACTAGACAGATCAGTCACAGTTGCAACATGACTATCAGTAGATTCCTCAGAATGAATGGGCAAACTTTTCCCAATGGTTTCTTCTGCTTTCTCATTCTGAGCATTGGTGCTCTCATGCAAATCAACTATGTTATATGACTCCTCTGGAACAGAGACGGCCTCAGCCTCAGCCTCAACCTCATTTGCTTTAGCCTCAACGCCTCCTGGCTTATCTTCTGTTGATATCAAATTTTCAGAGGTTTCTTCTATACTCTCTTTCTGTTGTGCAGTGTCAATAACTTCTGTTGCTTGATTACTCTCAGTGTGTTCTTGAGGTTCAGCAGGTATTGATAGTGATTCAGAATCAACTTTTCCAGAATCTGATGCCAGATTATCTGTTTCTTGTGCCTTGTCTGGTGGCTCAAGATTCTCCTGTGTCTTGAACACTTTATTTTCTTCTTCTCCAGGCTCAGTTTTATTTAGAGGTTGTGTTTGTTTGGGGGCAGAAGCTATTACTGGGTCTGCTTCAATCCCTTCTTTCTCCTCAACTTTATGCGGAGGCTGCACGATCTCAGATTGCTCAGATGATTGAACAGTATTTTCTTCATTTTTTGGTCCCATAAAAGCCCACAACCCTGATGATAATGATGATGATGATGAGTGTCATATATACAGATGAGTCATAACTATAAGATCTATTATTGGTTTTTATTTTATTTTTTTGCTGTTACAAAAGAGTATATCCCTTAGAACATCATCTATAGTAAAGTCCAACCAAGTTAACACTAGCAAACTGGAATTAAGAGATATTTAAGTACAAAATCTCCTTCCAGGTTAGCACTCTGGAGGGAAAACTATGTCAAAGGATAGAGGGTGGGCCTCGGCACAACAGTAGGGTTGTTGTACTATGTCATTGAGCCTGAGGTCACGGATACTAGTGCAGAAACATATGCATAATGATCCTCCCAGAGCCCCCACAAAGGTGGACATTATATAAGACACAAGCAGAACTAGCCTGACTATGAGTCTGTGGGTAAAAATAAACATTATACAATAGCTTCCACCACAGAGGCACAGATAATTCAAGGAATTCAAGAGAGACAAAAGTAGGCTACTACCTATAAGGAAAAAAAGTGAGTAGTGGAGATGAAATAATTTTTTGGTACCAGATAGAATCATACAGATCCTTCATCCCTTGACACTAAACATGCTATCCCATGAACTCCATAGCTTCGGGTGGAAAAGAAAACCCATGGAGCAATGGCGTGTACTAGAGCTACCATATGCTCCAAACAGCATATGTGAGGATAGCTTATAATCCAAACACAAATATTAATTGGATTACATAATCAATCCCGACACTTAAAGATGATAATCAGCTAAGTATATATCTTGATCACTGATCAAAATACAAAAATACTTGAACAAATGAACAATTGTTTCCAAAGTACACATATATATAAGCAAAACCCGAAAATCAGAAACAAAACAATATACCTTCGTTGCTGCTTCTGTTGCTGCTGGACTCAGGATTCTCTTCAAACCCGAGAGCATTATCAAAATTCTTCTCAATGTTCTTCACGCTCTCGCTGATCTTATTCACCGCCCCAGCAAGATCGGGAAAGTTCCCCAGAGAAACCTTCCCACTGAACCACGCCATCCTCCGAGCTTGCTCAGAACCAAAAGCAACCGGATCTGAAACTCAAGGGCACATCAGTGTCCCTGCATTTCAAACGCCCAATTGAAATTACGCAACCCAGATCAAATATAAATGAAAATTTACCGACCGAATCAAATCAAACAATCCAGAGATCAAATCAACCCAGAAACCCCAGCGGCCCTACAGTGCGTGATTGTTGTGCGTGCAATTACAGCAAAAATCGAGAACGAAGAGGAGAAATGAGGGATTCACAATAGAGACGGAGAGATCCGAATGGAGGAGAAGCGAACCTTGTGGAGTCCGATTGAGTGATGGATCGCAGCTATGAAGACAGTAGCACCAGAAGAAACAAACCAATGTTGTGGCTTCGAGCACCTGTGATCAAGCGACTGTGATGATGGTGCTGCTGAGCCTGGTTGAATCGGGATTTGGGTTCCGATGAAATTTCTGAATCGGGATCTGATTCTTTCCTTCTCTCACTTTGTTTCTTTCTATACGAGATTGTGCAGCCAGCGAACCCAATAGTTGTGTTCATGGTTTGGTTTACACCGAACCGGTTCAAATCGCACTGAACTAATTAGTATGATCCAAAACCGAACCGAATCACATTTCGTTTATAAGATAATCGAATAGAACCGAATTGGTGAAAGAGAAAATAACACCTACACCCTTTTAACCAAACTATAGTTTTTTTTTTGGATATATACATCTGTAAATACTCAACCAGGCCCACCCACCTATTTCTACTAACCCCACCCAAACTCCCCACGAAGCCCCCCACTCACCCTCGAACTTTGGCTGAGGCCAAGGCAGAGGGCACACTGCACCGTTGCAGTGCGGATCCTCATCTCACTTTAGCTTAATCTCATTAGTTTTGCAGCTAAAATCAGTGCATGTGAGTAACACGTGAAATGTCTTTTTTTTTAAACTCGGAATTTTCCTTGGTCAATAATTGTTAGGGTTTTATCATGTGTTTCATTTTGGTTGGAGGAGTTTTTCGTCTGATGCGATCCTGTAGGTGTCGGGGAGCTTAACATCCGGAGTTAATTGTGGTTGAGGTAACTGTCCGTTGCTGAACTAATTGTCGCATCGCCAGCATGGGTAGGAAAAAACCAGTAATCAAGGTCAAAAATATGATGACAAGTCAATGGTGTCTTGATGCTTTGAACTTTTTTTTCAAAACATATATATTTTAAAAAATAATAAAAATGCTCTTGCAATTAAGTAAAAATAAATAATATTTAGTTAAAAATTGTTAAATTAATTTTTTTAATCCTTTACTAATTTTATAAAAAAAAAACAGTTAAGTGAGCATACTTCCAAAGATTGGATAATAAAACAGAATGATGAAGTAAGAAGCATAATAAATTAGGAAAATTTCACATAACCTTTCTTAATTATGGTCGAGTTTCACCTAAACCCCTTAACTTCAAAATCAACTTGTGGAGTTCCTTAAGTTTGAAAAAGTTTCACTTTACTTTTTTCAGTTAAATTTTTTAAAAATTATATTAACTTTTGCGAAATAACAAAAATACCCTTGCATTAAAAAAGTTTAAATAAATAAATAAATAAGATTTTGAACGATGTTTAAAAAAAATTTAAAATATTTTTACTACTAACAAAAAATTAATTTAAGTGCAACTAAAAAATATTTGGGGTACCAGTAATTTTTCTTAAAAGGTTGGTACAATAAAGTTAAAGCGGTCAAGGTTCGGTACAGTGAATTGTAATTAACCTCAAAAATGATATAGATTGACTAGCTTACAAAATGAAAAGATTGATAGCAAGATGGATAGATGAAAAGTTTTTTACCATAGAAAAGATGAAGAATTGTGTTATAAAAGAGTTATAGTCTTGAAAGAGATCTTGTTGTGGTATAAAATTTTATGAGGAACCCTCCTCAGAAGATAAAGAACCACAAGCTGATAGTCATACAAGTTAGTTATATATTAGTTGACAAGCATTACCATTGCCAACTAGGGATATAATTTAGTTGCCTTGCCCATGAAATGTCTATTGTATTATATTGTATGTGGCCCTCTTAATGAAATTTTGATGCAATATAAATTATTTGATGGTGCTATTAATTACATCTGTATGCTGGGGTGCTGGATCACACTCTATTCCTTAATTGGGAGTAGAATCTAAATGAACTCAGAAATTGATTTTTAGAGTAGGAGGTTCTTCATTTCATGGATTTTGTTGCTCTATTTCTCTGAAAATTTTAACTCATAAAGATGTCCTTTCTTGGAACAGCTGTCCAATGGACCACCAGCTCATGAAGTAGTGATTCTTTGAATGAAATAGGACACATTGATAAAAATGTTATTGCTTTGATATAGATCAATTTAAAACACATGTACATGCAGCTAATCAATTATAATTTTCTCATGTGTATGCATATAAGGGCCGTCTCGTACATAAATCAAATAAAATAAATGTTTTAGGCCTATCTAAAAAATAGAGTCTAAATATGACAAAAAAAAAGTCTCAAATTTTAATATTTTAGACCTATTTTGAGAACTAATGCTTAAAATAATTGTCTATTAATTATTTTTGTTTTAGGTCTACAGAACAATTGAGCCGGCCTTCGTGTAGCTCATTCACTGTGTGTATATATATATATATATATATATATATATATATATATATGTATATATACTTT
>JAYMTP010005510.1:0-13254 GCA_036897365.1 Geranium brycei
CGTATAGAATAGGATTTCCTATTCTATTTACAGTTAGTCTTAGTTTTATTTTTAGTTGCCTAATTGCCATGTATTTTCCCTTTTCCTAGTTTGGTTTATTAGTTGTAGTTGGAGCCTATAAATAGGCATGAAATAAACCAAGAATAGCATTCGGTTCTATTGTTTTTTCTCTTTACTTTTGTTATGTGAGTTATTCTTAGATCCATCAACGACCTAGTGAATTGTGAGCTAGAGTCGTGACTTGCCTTGATCTTCTCTGTGGGTCGTTACTTTCCTGCTACTCACAGCCTGGAGTCATGACCTAGTGAGTCGTGACTCGCTCTAGCCTCTACTTGTCGTTGCTTGTGTTTGTACCCTTATGTCGCCTCAACTACACGGACGTGTGTATGTCGCGGGTCTAACTGTTGCAACAAATCCACACTTTTGCCCCTCATTGCTGATTTGTCCCATTTTCGCTCCAAAAATAGTCGTTTTCCTGCAATTTCACACAAGAGCTCAAATAATACGGAATAAATCAAAACCTGCCTAAAATAAGGGCAAAATCGGGATTAAATGCATGTATTGAGGACCGACTAATGAAAAATTAATTGAACGAGTGTAATTGATTTATTATAGAAACTTCATTTGCTGGAGAAGGAACTACTTGCAAAAGCTCCCTCGGATGCATCGGTTGTTGCCAAGATAATAGATAATATTGCAGAGAAGCCGCGTGTAAAACAAGATAGCTCCTATAACAGGTATGCATTATTTATTTTATATACCCTCACAAGTTTCAAGTTCGATTTCCTATAGTACACATGAAAAAGGGACATATCTGTACTAATGTATATGATTAATCAACATAAATAGATTGGAAATTATCGACCAGTGTTTTTCAAGGGATACGGTTGAGGAAATTCTACAATACCTGGTGAGTTTTCACTCATAAAGTCATAGTTTCTTAAATTTCCACTAATTAAACTTTTTCTTAAATTGCTCAAGGAAAATGAGGCGAGAAATAGACCAGAGAAGTGGATTGTAGAGGCAATACAATCCATGAAATCATCTTCTCCATCAAGTCTTAAGTTATTTCTCAGGACGGTAAGTCATAGTACGAGTAATGTAAATACTTTAAAACGTATTAAACACATTTATTTGTATTTATATTTCCTTTGTGTTTTTACACCATCAATGATATTTATAAAGATTCAAATAATCTATTTGCGTGTAATATTCAATGTAACATGGATCTTTTGCTTTCGACCTGCACAATAAAGGGTGTTAACTCCCTACATCTAATATAGAAAAAAAAAAATAAGGTCGCTTCATTAATACCTTTCTTTCAATATTTAGGTGGGTCATGTTTTAACAATCGAATTATTAATACTTTCTTTTACTCTATCCTTCCATTAATTTGTATATATAGATGAGAGGGGGAAGAGGGCAAAATCTCCAACAATGTCTGGTTCGTGAATATCATGCGATTGGACATATCATACTACGGAGTTTCGGCGATGACTTCTACGAGGTACAATATTATAGAGATCGATGTTCTTGGTTAACAATTTTATACTAGAGTATAAGCTTTAAAAACTATTTATCAGTACAAGTAGGATCAAGTGGTAAGAAGTTTACTTAACATATGTGAGGTCATGAGTTCGAAAATTAGCTACATGCTAGTAGATCAGAATTAGCGTAGAATTTCTTGAATTATTGTCTATCAACACCAACACATTGGTTAGCCGTATTAAATTGTTTCTTGATCTGTTTTGTAGGGTTCGAGAGCCAAACTATTTGATAAAGACAACACACCCAAGGTAATTAAGGTTATTTATAAAAACAATTATTGTTTTTCCATTGATCATAAAAAAACTAGGATAAATGAAGTTGCACAGATGATATTGATTTAATTTGAACAGTGGGAGCCGTCAGATTTGGAACTAGTCACCAAACCAATGTTGGATCGATACTTCAACACACCACTTGATGAAGAATATTGGGAACCTCTTGACTTTTTAGCTCGAACATGCAATCTTCTCAAATCAAGGCTTTAGTCTAAGAAGTTTGGATGAAGTTGTTGTTTTAATTTTACAAGATGTTTTGATTTTAATTTATTTTCGAAGTTTGAAAAGTGAACAAATATAATTTTTCTACGGACCTCCCCACTAGAAGTGAGAGGTTTTATATGTATGGAATACAAATGATCTACGAGAAATAAATAAAAATGGTACTTTCACAATACTTTTATAGAAAGTAATTGGATAGAAATGTATGAAAACCCATATTCTATATACAAACTTGAAAACCATTCGAATGGGACATATATATGCCATTGAGTGAGAGGATAGAAACAAACACTAATGATTTGAGATAAAATCATGGTTAGTTCCAACTTAACTCTCTTTTTCACATCTTATCTTATGCAATGCAGGGAGGGAGGGACTGCAAATGCATATTGGTAACTTGTTCAAACAAATCCACCCATTTTAGGTACAATGTTGATGCTTTCAGCTACCAATGCTCTCTGTTAGTCAATCTCTTACTCTGCTCTTGTAAATTACAAGGGACTGTGCTTATATTTGAAGATTTATCCATGTCATTTGCATTGAAAATAATCATCTAGGGTTTTAGGGACCAAAATCCCATTATTGCAACCTTTTACTATTTACCGGCAAAACAAAGTAAGCTTTTACAAATTACAACTAGCGTTTAACATGGATTAAAAATACAGCACATTGAGATACAAGTTACACTTTCTTCATAGGCTCGCGGTTCTGCACGATGGGGCCTGTACCCGAGTGGTCTGAACTCTCTATCTCTCTGAAGCTCTCTATACCATACGCTTCCCAAGCCCCGTTTTGCCTCAAGTAGCTAGCGTACACTTCAGGAATGTGTTCAACTCTCCAGTAGTCTTCCCCTTCACCAAGATGTAACCTTCTGATGAACTCATCAGGCATGTCAAAAAAATCCACCTCTTTAAGGTTGGATAGATGCTCAATGCCCAATGGAACCTTTAGTAACCGCTTGCAACGCTGGAGAATTAACTTTTCCAGATGTGGCATTGCTCCATATTCCACTTCCACTGAGATCAGCTCTTCAAATTTGTCTAGACCAAGGACTTTGAGCTTTTGAAATCCGCCACTCTTGAAACATAGTTCTTCTCCCCCGTAAACCTGTTGGAATTCAAGATGCACCAGATTGGGCAGGTATTGGATTGATACAAGCGGGTCGTCTTTCAATTGGCTCCATGTCAGAAATAACTTGGCCAAATTCGTAAGAGAGGAAATCCAGTGTGGCAGCTTTTCCATACGCCCCCTGAGGTATATTCTCCGAAGAAATGGTGGAGGGGAAGACAAGTGGTCTAGATCAATGAGCTCATCTTTTTTAGCCCAAGTAATTGACAAAGCTCTAAGTTTGCATAGCTTTTCAATGGAGGAGCATAGAGCCCTCCCATGTTCTTTTCTGAATTTTATAATACCCAACCTTCTCAGTTGAACCAGCTTTTCAATTTCTTCCATAATGAGGATGCATCCTTGCTTGGCTTCTATGAAACACAACTTCTGTAAGGATTCTAAGTATCCCACTTCTGCCAAACCCGTGAAACCAAATTTTGAGTTGAATCGTCCATATGCCTCAAATTCATAGCGGTACACAAGAAGATGGCGGAGTTTCTTGAGCTTCTGGATCTCAACGGGCAGTATGGTGACAAATGTCTGTTTCAGATCCAAAGTCTCAAGGTTTTGAAGCTTCTTGATAGCCCTTGGAATCTCTTTTATCTTCGTGTCCCTCAAGCTTAGATACTTGAGATGAAAGAGTCTGACCACTTCGACTGGAAACACTTCTAGTAGTGTACCTTGCAAATCTAGAACATTGAGCAACCTAAAACCATAACAAGTAAGATCGGTGGCTGGATTTACCGTGTAGAATGCTAGCAGCGAACGGAGCCGAGGAAAAAGCCCATTTTGTGTTCCCCCCTCCAAATTGCTTATTGCTGACAAGCGACGAGCTTTTTCAGGCCATTTGACATCTTCTTTTGCTACTGCTGCAAACTTTTGTTCTCTCGACTTTAACATGATCATCTCCCGAAAAAGGTCGTGGATGTGATATGTTTTGACCCTTCCATCACTGCTTATTTCTGCCTTCTGGATCACGCTTCTGTTCAAGAGTTCCTTGAGGTAGTCCTCAGCAACTTCTTCAGGTGACTTCCCATTGCCTTCGCTTACCATAACGAATCCTTCTGCTATCCATAGTCGAACGAGTCTCATACGCTCGATCAAGTGATCCTCAGGGAAAATGCTCAAGTACAGGACACAAGATTTTAAATGGTATGGCAAATCGATGAAACTGAGAGAAAGTACCTTTGTCAGCTTCCCATTCTCTTGAATCTCAAACCCAAGATTTTCTGAAACATGTGCCCATTCATCTATATTATCCACATCTTTTGCAGCCAAAACTCCACTAATTGCCACGACTGCAAGAGGCAATCCACCGCATCTTCTTAAGATAGATCTACAAGTACTTTCTAATTGGACAGGACATTGTTGCCCTTGAAATGTCTTGCAACAAAAAAGATCCCAACAATCATTTTCTGCCAAGGGATCCATGGTAAAGACTCCCCTCTCACTCTGTGGATCTTTGCTGGAAGATGATCCTACTTTAGCATTACGCGTGGTGATTATTACTCGACTGCCATGGCAGTTGTTTGGCAATGCAAGTTTGATGTCTTCCCATGCATCCGTCTCGCATACATCATCTAAAACAACAAGGTATCGACTTTTCAGCAGCAACTTTCTGATTTCTTGTATAAGATCATTTGTTGTCATGCGTTTCACATCTTCAGGAACAGGCTTCCTGATGACAGTATAGATTTGCCGAACCATGTCGTTGAAGAGCTCGTGCAGGTCCTCCTTATCAAAAGAGCGAGAAACAATGACCCAAACATGTGTCTTGAAATGTTTCTTCACTTCTGCATGCTCGTAGACTTGCTTCACCAAGGTGGTTTTCCCTATCCCTCCCATACCAGACACTGCTATTACATCACGCCTGTCACTGCCACTCATCAGCAATGAAATCATATCATATGTTGGTTTATCAATGCCCACGAGATCATCTTTGTCCTGTGCAAGAGCTTCCACTGGCTGGAGAAGTCGCATGTTGGCAGCTGCACTAGGGGATGGCCCTGCTCCGGCTATCTTCTCATCCTTGTATCTCTGATATTTTTCAGAAATGCGCCCAATTCTAATTTTGATCCCTTGTATGTCACAAGCAATTCGATAGTGAGCTCTCAAGTTCTTGATGAAGCAAGAAATCTTACTTAGAGAGGCGTAGAACCCGTGGCCATGATGACGTGCAAGGCGGAGCATAAACTCATCAATCACATCTTCCGTGTCATAAGCCACTTCCCTTACTTGATCAACCCACACTTTGATTTGATCGCCTAGTCGGTGCCTGTCTTCAATAGAGTCTGCAACTCTTAGGAAGGCCTGCATGTGCTGCAACTCCTCTTTTACATCCTCGAGTTCTCCCCGGATTCCTTGTAAGAGCCCAACATTTTCATTGACAAATGAGTCGAGCTTATTGAGTAAAAAGGCAACTGGAATTTCTGCCATTCTTTTGTTTCTTTGCCTTGATTTGGTTTCAAAGAGAGAGATTGTTACTCTGATGATGGAGAAGAATTTATCAGATCCCTCTTTCTCGGGCTTTTTATATTTTTTCTTGAAATTTCTCTGGCTCTTTTATAGTTAGTCATCTAGTAATTACTTGGAGAAACAACTCATATTGCAAATATATATTATTGTCATTGTTTTCAGTCTTCATTGGCATGACAAAGAAGGGCACCTTCAGATAATTTGTTTATGGTATTTTCATTGATTTGTTCAAATATAAACAATGATTGTGAATTTTCTTATCACCGCACCAATTCTTCAACGATAAGATAGCCAATTCAAAAGCCTGTTCATTCTGATTTCCTTGAATTTTCCTCTCAAGTTGTATATAATATACAAAATACACGTGGAATGCTGCTTCTGACCCCCTGGGCTAATCAGATCCGTGAAAGTGAATAACACATTTCTTCATCAGCAAGGAAATGACAACATCCTGAATAGTTCCAATGCATCAATGCCAATTTGTAATTGTTTTTCTCAAGAAACTCAGAGTTATGGCTGTAAGCAACCTAAGAAATTTTATTCAACTAACAACTACTGGATTTGTTGTCATAGAAGTAAACTCTAACTACCAAGAATTTTCTTTAACAAGACAAATTGCACATATATTTTATTTAGGAAAGCTACTTTCTTTTCAGTTTCCAGTATCATGGCAAGGAAATGCATCGATAGATAGTGTTTTTTATTGTGATCACATCTTTGATTCGTTCAAATGGGTAATCATCATGGATTGTATATCATAACATATCAATATCAGAGAATGGTACAGTTGTGTTCACCAAGAAAATGACACATATTTACCATGTAATATGCAATGTATGTGCATCTGTGGTTGAGGGAGTAAGGGTGTCATACTCATCAATGCCTCTTGTATTCATCATTCTCACCCTGTTTTGGTTTGTGCAGGTTGTACAATTGGTTTCTCTCCTTGTAGTTCAATAAATTAGCCTTCCAGATATCATGTTAAAGCCAAGCTCCTTAAAAACTCTAAATGATAGGTGAGTGCTCCAATATATTTACCAAGTAACAATATCTTTTTTATGTGATCTCTAACACTTAAATCCACTTCTGAAGCCTGTCTCGCTGCTCATATATAGTGGCCATTGCCAACTTCAAGTTCAACCTGAAATTCAGGACAGAGCTCAATAGAAGTCCCAGAGTTAGTGCTACTCTCGGCTGAATTAAGGTGTGGGAACGTCCTGCGCTATTTAAGACTGAAATGTGTGTGCCCTTTATAGTACCTGTGGGTCTTAATGTAGTTGGGTTGGGAGAGTCAGACAAAACATAGCAAGATAGGACAAGCTAGTCATTGTTTTGATTTTCAATCAGGTTGGTTTCTGGTGGTGGTTCATGGTTTAGATGTGTTGTGGTTCAAAATCTTGCAAGTCTATGTTCAAATATCTGAGCTCATGGAAAATTTGCTATCAGAGGTAAAACATTGACCTTAAATGCTTTTAAGAATGTGATATATAAATTCTGACTTGAATGCTTGATAATTGACTTAAAAATGTTTGATAACTAAATTGTTCAATTTACAGAATAGCCGTCTCACGCAATTGGCTTTAGTGTTTTGAGCTGAATTACGTTTTTGTTTAAGCTAAAGTTTGCCAACATTGTTGATTAAGGGTGTGTGTTCAGTAGCAGGATCTTCGGTAGCAGCAGCAAGGGGATCAACACAAGCTGTTGGAGCAGCGGGAGGAAGGAATGCAACTACATCCCGAGGTAATGTTCGCAAACCTGTTAAATACACTAGTGTTGCATGGAACTTGGAAGCGCTATAATAAAATAGTGGTAGATGGTGTAAAAATAGTTAAATGCAAACATTGTACTATAAACCTTATTAGGGTGACATAAATAAGAATGACACAGAAACTCTCTTAAGCTACATTAAACGTAAACAAAGAAAGAGGTAGACAACAAACCCTATCTTAAGAATACTCACACGTCTTGACATTTTGATCAAAAAACTTGTAGAATTGTTTTAGCCGAGACATTGATAATCGATTAATTGTCTTTCGCATTTATAGATGGACAGATTTCAAAAGGTTTATGTTTGATTCGTCTTCTAACGTTGAAATACTCTCGAAATGGACAATAGCAAGAGATATTTTTTGATGTTGAAAGAAAAAATAACTCCAAACATATTTTCAATCTCAAACCCCTTAGGTTACTAACCAGGCACCAACCCATGAGCTAATTATGTTTAACAAATTAATTACTTGTGCTTAACATCACAATGTACAATTGTATTGGGGAAACATTTGGAGAAGATGCAACAACTTGAAGAATGTATTACTCTTGTCCCAACCATCAATAATTCCTACTTTGCAATTGTGTGTTGTGAATTTATAACTTATCATTATTTTATCATAATGTGTAGAATTATGTCAATATATGTGGATCTACTAAATGTTCTTCCTTCACAATGAAATAGATAATGATTTTACCCCCAAAAGGTGCAAGAAATAGAGATGGCTTCCCCTCCTTGAAATATATTATTTACCCTCTTCTCTACTTAATAAATAATAGTCCATAGCTCAATGGTATATACTATTTTCGACAATCTATATTTAGAGTTTTATTAGATAATAGTTTTAATAAAAAATAATCTATAATGCTATCATAAAAGTTTTAAAAACAGTTTTATAGCATTAGTTTATTATTATTATATACTTCTAAGAAATAACAACTTATCTTCAAAATTTCTCTAGAAAATAATAATAATTTTTCCTCGAGATTATTTTATTTTTGTCTATCAGCACCTATTCCAATAAATGATTTTTTTTTTTTCAATCATGGGAACCATTGTGTTTGGAAGCGAATGAACGATAGAAATACCACTCTATTGCACTGTGTTTCAGGAGATCATTCGCTTTGAGGCATGTGAGCATCTCGATAGTCAGGCGCCAGCATGAAAATAGACGAGGATTCTGGAGTTGACATGGTAGAACATGTTCACTGTAAGCTTAATGTTAGGGCTTAAGTATCGAGCCTGAGGATGTGAAGAAGGTAGTGATCGATCATAGACGCTGACTTGCTAACATCCATGCTTTCACAACTTGGTCAGTCACTGATAAAATCAAAGGAATTCATAAAATGTGTGGCTTATAACGCGAGCGAAAATAGCAGAACGCTGACAAACAAATTACCTAAAATCCTACAGTTCAACCCAAATTCTCTAGTAAATTGAATTTCATCATTTTCTCTCTTATATATTTAAACTCGAGTTCAGTTTAAAAAAATAAAGATTAAAAAAAACTCTTGCTCTAATTCAGCTTGAAAAACTTATCCTAATTCACACTCCAATTTGGTTCTACTTGCCTAATTTTATTGGTTAAAAGTTAATTATATATACTAAATTAAATTTTTAAAAAGTGGGATATCACAAGTCTATCAAATTTTAAAATTTCAAACTTTAAGTACGTCTAAATTTTAGTTCGAATTCGATACGAACTTAAACCAAATATGTAATTGATAACTTGTTAAAAAATTGGACAGCTTGTTAAAAGTTTACCTCATTTGAAAACAAATGTCTCCCTCCTCTAAAAAAAAGTTGCTAGATACGCCACTTGGTAAGTCTAAACTTATCCTCTATATTCATCTCCTCTAGGTTGACTCTAGGGGTATGCAAAAATTCCTGCAACCCGATCCACATTGCCCGACCCGCAGGTTACGGGTCAGATTGCGGATAGAAATCCACCAACCCACAGAGAAATGGGTGGGCTGAAGAGGGGCCTGGAGGGAGGCCAAATTAACCAACCCACTACTTGTCTCCTCCTCCTCGTATTCTTCTCCTTCTTGTTGTTGTGGTTCTGTTTCTCTATCGTTTTCATCGTGGACCTTGACTGTCTTTATCTTTCGGTCGTGTACTTGAGCAGGGAGTGAGGGCTTCGTATCAGAATCGAAGTGATGAAGTGTAAATGATTATAACAGAGAATGAGAAAGAAAAAACCATCAGACCAATAACATGTTTTTTAAAAAATTTGAAAACAATCAAGGATATTTTAGTCATTTTCTATGAAATAAACGGAGTTATGTGAAAACTAACTGAAATGTAGTAATTCGAGTCTAAAATATTCTCATCTGACATCTCACAAACAAATTAAAATTATGTATAATTCTATGAGAATATAAATGCATTTATTAGATATTACCCTAAAATCTATGCCAAATGATATTATGGATTAGAATTGCTCCACACAAAAACCATTCAAGACATGAGAAAATTCTAGAAAGACAATTTTACAAAATTGCCCATTTGGGAGCACCTAATATATGGGTAAAAGACAAACTTCACGTCATATTTTTGTAATCAATTAAAGTATATAGCATTCTTTTATAAAAATGTTATGATATTATCATTTATGTATACTCGGGTAGGAGTATAAAGAAATCTCATATTTAATGTTTTTCTTAACAACAAGTCGCTTTTTCTACACAATTCTAATAAGTAATAACCCACCCCATTCAAATATGAACCTTGTTCTCATGCTAGTGAGCTGAAAAGGGCCAATAATAAGTTTAAACTTAAATATGGTTCACGTTCATCATGGAGATGATTGAGTGTCTAGATAAAGACAACTTGTTCCGACATTAACATTGCATTATGCAACACAAAAGCCAACAGAATGACCCTAGAAGATGACCTACAAGATGATTAATAATTAGAGTGAAAGGTGCAGGCAATAGGGACAGCTCTAACAGATGGAGGCAAAGCTAAGGTGATTCCAAACTTATCGTCCATGTCCATCTCCTCTCCGCCGTCCCCGTCCTCAACCTCAAGCTTCCAATCAAACCCATGGATCAGCGAAGCCACCATCAAGTGCACCATCCTCATCGCCAGCGCCATCCCCGGACAAATCCTCCGACCGCCCCCGAACGGAATCAGCCCAAACTCCCTCCCCTTCACCTCAATAACCATAAACCTCTCCGGCACCAAACTGCTCGGATCCTCCCACGCGTTCACCAGCACCTGCGCCCCCTTCGGAACCACAAACCCACCAATCTCAACGTCCTCCTCCGCTTTTCTCGGGATCAGCAACGGCGCCATGTCCGTCCCCGCCCCGAACAGATCGAGCACGAGGTGCTCGAGGGAAGTCCTCTCCTGAGGCGGTGGTGGTCGTGCTTCTGGAGGACCTCTCGGGCCATGGCTGCGGAGGAAATGACGATTGTGGTTACTTGGCCGAGTTTCAAGCTCATTATGGGGCCGTGGGTCGCGGCGAGCTTGGCCAAGGACTTGTGGGGCTTGTCGCCCAGCTCCAGGAGGTTTCCGATGATCGGGAATTGACTGGGCCCGGTGGAAGCTTGCCTGCCGGACGTCGCTTTCTTAGCATCAGAATGCATGAGAAGAGAAGAAGGTAGAGAAAAATGTAGAGCAAGTCCATGTTTTTGTTCTCTTTAATTTTCTTAAATGGTAGGTTATGTTTTATATACCAACTATGTACTAGGCTAAACAACTATTTTATCATAAAATAAAAGAAAAATGACAAAAACATGCACATATTATCTACCTTTAATAACAAGAACATGTAATTTATTAATAAAAAAATGATAAAAACTTTATTTATTTTTACAAAATGTGTGTACAAAAATAACGAAATTCTATAGCACCTTTAGAAAGTCGTTTTCAAGCCGCTAAGCGCATTATAGTGGACTTTCCCTATGAGATTGGCCCTGTTGGGATCACTGAATCTTCTTCCATATCATCTCATTGTTTCATGCCTTCAACTGAGACCTATCTGCTTCATTCCTGAGTTTCACTTCACTTGGACACAACCAAAGAGGACAAGAGGGGAGAGGGCATTACTTCAAGTCCGAGAAGAAACTTTTTGAAAAACCTCTCTTCCAAATAAGTCCTATGGGTGAATTGGACCAAGGTCAGTGCTTTCGACTTCCCTTGAAAAGACAGTGGACTTTATTACGTACTTCTTTTCCATCTTGAGAAGGAGTTGGAAAGTGCCTATAAACTCTTCTTCGTACACTAATTCTCTGACCGGAACGTCGTACCAGAAGTTCAGTTCCAACCTATTCTTTCTAACTAAAAGCAGATTCTTAGCAACGAGATTATTTAATGTCAAACCAATGACTTAGATTTTCCACAGGTGGAAGTCAAGCTAGCAACGTAGTCACCGACAGAAAAAGAGAAGATCAGATCTTGGACTTGCTGTGATGGCGCCGAAATCAGCATTGCCGTCACGTAATGGGTTGTGATGGCGTGCGGCGTGGCTGCGCCATGGTGGTGTGTCGGAGCCATAGCGTGTGCGATCAAGGTTGAAGCGGTCGGACTGGTGAGGCGGGCTTGTGCGGGCGCTAAGGCGGGTCAGACGGCGCCGGGGCGGGCCACTAACCGATGCAGCAACGAGGCGGGGCTAGACATCCAAGATCTACAAGCCCGTGGCTCGTCCCTCTCTCTTTCGCGTGACTCTCTGTGTTGCGTTTCTAATTTCCTAGGTTAATTGTTTAGAAAATAAAATAAGTAAATTTATTTGGGCCAAGCTGGCTGCCTATCACCAAAACAGGACCAAACCCAGACCATTAACCAATTCAACTTAGTTCAGCTCGATTCACTTTTATTGGTACTTACTTTCTATACCCAAAAAATATTGTTTCAACTTAATAATATTGAAATATTTGGTGATTAATTTTGAGTATTGATGATTAAAATTTGAGTTTTAATAATAAATCAAAAAGGCATTGGTTCAGAACTTCTGCCCCTTTTTAATATGTGTTTTGGTATTTCAATTTGATTATGAGTTTGAACTTTTGTAATTGACTATGAATTTTAGTAATTGAGTATGAATAAGTATATTAATTTATATTGAATAAACTTAATAAAATACATAATAGCCAGCCCGAAGACTCATGTCCGCCATCCTAGGGTCGTGAGACATTTACAACCTTATAAATTAGAGCTCATTTCGACTAACTTATACTTAAGAAAAATTACAAAAATGTGTCTTGTTGTTTGTTAATTGCAAAAAATCACCATGTTATTTACAAATTTTTGTAAACTGTGTATATTTTATAAAATGACAAAATTGTCCATACAATTAAGAATTGTTTTTTAAAAAAAAAAATTAATTTGTTTTCTTCTTATTTTTATCTTGGGATAATTTTAGGTCACTCTACCCGCCCAAATTTCATTATAACTTTAGTACATTAAACTTTTAAAAAAATTAGAGGTACTCCAAATTTTATTAGCAACACTTAAGGTAATTTTTGTTAAATCTAACAGAAGTGATTTGTAAAATGTCTAAAATGCCCTCAGTAATTTTGTTTTGTCAGTATGGTCTGACCATTTCAGATCCGGTTTGACCAGTTCAAAGTAAAATTGATTTACTTTTTATTGAATAAATAATCATTACAAAAAATATTAATAACTAAAATAATATTAATACTGTACGGAAACTTTCGAATGTCATAACTCTCTCATACGAGCTCCGTTTCGATCTCATAGTATATCAAATCGAAGAGAATCGAAAGATGAACAATTTTGAAGAAAGAAGGTGTGTCGATGTATTATTAATAATTATTAATACTCAAAGTTTTTGATCTTCCGATTCTCTTCAATTTGATATACTATTATCTCCAAGTTGGGTATAAATCCCAA
>JAYMTP010005511.1:0-13253 GCA_036897365.1 Geranium brycei
AAGTCGGGTTGGGTCGACCCAACCCAATTTTATCCCGGTTTGGTCGGGTCTCGGGTCATTCGGGTTTGGGTCGGGTTAAGTCGTCGGGTGAGTCGGGTACCGAGTAGAAATGGACAGCCCTATACCCGCCCGCAACCCGACCGTGGCCATTCCTACTTCCAAGTGGGTCACTATAAAAGTGTAAATGGGCTGGCTATCAAGATCCGCCCGCGAATGTCCTTTACATGGGTTTCAGCCCAATGGCCAAATATATAAATTCCAAAACGAGAATATAACAAATCGGAAATTTTGAAGAAGCTAGGGTTTAAACCCTCTCTCACTTTCCAAGTCTTTGTGCTGTTTGCGTCGCAGAGCAAGAATGTCGAAGAAGAACGATTTGGGTCGCAGGAAACGACAGTACGAGTTCGAACTTCAAAGTAATTGTACCTCGAACCCTTTTGATCCATCTATAATGTTAAGTCTTGATTGTAGTTTTAGTTCTTAATTTATTTGATTTGGTGTATTAGGAGAGAAAGCTCTGAAAGAGAAGAGAGACAAGAAGCTTAATGCCAAGAAGAATAAGATGAAGGTAAGTTTTTTCTCTGTTTTTGTTCATCAGAATTCGAACTTTCGGTTTTAATTGGGGTTTTTGGGTATTCTATAGCATGATGGGTTGATAATTGTTATGGTTTTTACGTATTTGTATTGATATAAACGGCGAGATAGAATTGTTCTGTGCTAATTATTTTTGCTGTACTTAGATTTAGAACAGACTTGATTAAATATTATGATCAAGTTAACTTGAATATGTGGTTGATGTTTTGTTCTTTTTGTGCAATTTTGTGCATAGGTTGATGGTACTACCAATAAGAAAAAGAAGGGTGCAAGTGGGTTTCAAGTAGGGAAAAGAAAATTGAAGACTAAATTGTCTGCAGCTGCAAAAGCCAAAGCTAAACAGGCAATGGAGTTGGACGATTGAGGTTTGAGTTGAACTATAGTTTAGGTGTTCTTAATTTGTGAGAAAGTTGGCTATTGAAATGTTAAAAATACTTTCATGTTTAATTTATTGCATTTGGAATCTGGATGCCTAGAGCAAAGGAAACTGTTCTCGTAAATTGGTATTGTGCTGATTATACAATTGCACGTTAGAATGAAGTTCTTTATCTTTTGTGTTTAGTGTTGGGTGATAGTGTTATCTTTGATGGTTACGATCCTTGTTTACTCTATAGATTGAATAGATTAAGCTTTGGAGGTGAACAAGAGAAGAAACCTTAGGGAATTTGGGATGCGATCCATGGTGCTTGTATATGTGTGTGCGCGCAAGTTGTTGCCTAGTATGAGAGGAGGGTCCATTTTTTATAAATGCATTTGAAACTTACACTATAGGCATTGTTTCAAATGCTTAAGCCTCTTTATCTCTTGCTTTTGTATGAATGTATTCTATTGTGCTGAGTCTTCTTTTACTCATAACTCAAGGTACTAAAATATGCTTTTGGTGAAAAAATTGAAAAACACCGGTGCATGGAACGTGTAATAGTGAATAACAATGTGTTACATTTACCATTAGAAATCACCAATCTTTACCCAAGGAAAGGTTTGAAGCCATTCAAAACCTTGATAAATTCAGTACTTTCAGAGGCTGGAAGTGTCATACTATGACTAGCTTGATAGAAGTTCGATTCTTGGTGTTGCTTGTTTGCTCTCTGAAATGTGACGGTTTTAATGTTGCTAGAATTTGTATGATGCGGCTGAGGATTATAGGGATTCGCTTGCTCGGAACAATTTTCTTCCTTGGTTCTCCTTGCCATACGGAAAGGTCATAGATTGCTTTCTATACTATTTTTTTCTTTTATTTTGTATTTTTTCTAATTGAAAGCCCAAGTTAATCAACTTATTGGCTTAAGCCAAATGGATATGCTATGCTTAAATAGTGAAAATGGAGAATACAATATTGAACTGCCTGAGTTTTTGCCCATTTTGCAGATTTTCTTGTATCCAGGACTAATTCAACAGTTTTATCTGTTTTTGTTTTTGTTTTTATCTAATTTGTATTTGTCTGATTTTTCATAGTTGTGTAAGGCTTCCATATCTTCTGATGTTTTATATTTAATATGCTCATAAATCTTGAGTGGTAAGTTTGGGAAAATAAATCGGTACATTGGAAGACTGAAATACACTTATCATATGTTGACATTACTCAAAATTAATTGTAATTATTATCAAATGTTGACATTACTCAAATTTAATTGTAATCATTATGCTACAATGATGGTATTTACATGGTTGTAGAGAACAGTATATGGCTGGTAAATGATTTTATGGCAAGTACCATTGTGCATCTTTTTCATTAAATAAACTTTATTTAGAATCTTTAGGAAAAGAGTTATATGATGTACTTGTCACTTGAAAATCTGTTGGGAGTGTCTGCGGTCTCTCTCAATACATCTGATCTAATATAATTTCACACAAAGAAATTTATGTAATATTTGTAATTGAACTGAACTTGGGTGTGGCTTTTTTGTACTACTGTATAATGATGTTTTTATCAGGGTCAAGATTATTGAACGATGCAGGTAAAACAATCCATGGGATTGGATCAGCAAATTAGACCGAGAAAAATATTTAGTCTTGAATAAATACTCTCAGATTGTTATTCAAAATTTTAAAATTATGTCCTTAACCCTTTTTTCGTTTTCATTTCTCTATTCTCCCCATTCTCATCCTACATCAATAATTCTAAACTCAATAACAAACAAAAAACCAGACATTTATTCTTATTTTTACAAATCTAAACAAAGCACCAATTCTTCTAACCCCGAAGAAGACATCTAAGAAACTAAAAAAGATGATATATTGTTTAAAAAAATTAAAAGAAAAAGAGAATTTTTTTTTTTGATCATCAATAATTGAAGACATCCTATACTAGGATCAATCAAGTATGACATAGTACTGTTGGAGAGATCTAAACCTTAGATTAATCTATTAGGTATAGGATCAAATTTTTATATAAATCATACTTATATCCATTACTCTTCCGATGTGAGACTTTGAACTCATATGTGAACCTAACAATCTCCCTTTCGCATTGAGTCCAATCACATTTGGTTGACTTCCCTTAAGCCCAAACTTTTATATTGGTCTACTCAATATTACAAAGACTCTTTCAATCCTATCTAGGCCTCATCATGAGAGAAACCTATCATGGTCATGATCTTACCAACCATAGAAGTATTCGACCCACTTTATCAAGAAAGTCTACCGAACCAAAGTTAAGATACCACTATTGAGGGAATCCTGACCTTATTTAGGGGGAACACTCAAAGAAGCTCATATACACATTAAATGCTACATTTAACTCAAAAGACTAGTTTACCGAGTTAACCTACAACTTAAACACAAAAGTAATCAAAGTCATGATTACTGAATTACATTTAGAAGTAAATTATAAATAAAGATACAATGGACTGAGCTGAAAACATTTAAATTCCTTTGTTCTTCATTTTATCAATCTAACAAAAGCATAAAAAATTAAAGGAACCAAAGAGAGGTGAGAGTTGCATTGGAATCGTCCCCAACTTTACGGTCTCGCCGCCGCCGAGGCTATGAAAATCGTCAGAAATGATAGCTCATAGCGTCGAAGATAGCGCCGGTAAAGATGGCAGTAGAATTAAGTAGTGACCTTGTAGAATCCAAGTTTTTCGTAGTGAGATCTAAGTCTTTCACACTGAGATCTCTTTTTCGCACAAGTAGAATCCAACTTGATTACTTATGCGTAAGTAAAATCCAAGTTGGTGCATAAGTAATCAAGTCCGCGTAGATGGTAGCATAATCCAATTTTTTCGCACTGAGATCTAAAAAAAGTTAAGGTTTTCTTAGATCTCGTTGTCTTTGTTCTTGGGAGACGACCCATACCGTCATGTTCAAAATTAAAAAGGGCGAAGAGATGAAGAAACGCTGAAGTTCATATGGGTCTGGACCGCGAAGCCCCAAAATCTCAAAATTCACAGACGGATATGAAACCCTGTGACTCCTCGCACATCGCAAGTCCGTTTCCGATTTGTTAACAATGCCGTCGACGCCTTGAAGCCTCCCAAGAGGCTCACTGCATCCGCTCGTCTCTCCACAGAAAATGTGAGGGGTCGGTTGAGGGGTGCAACTTTCATGGCTGTTGGACCAGTTGGTGGATCTTACAGGATCAATCGATCAATTCGTCCAAGGCCAGATTGGCTGGAAAAGCTTCATTTTCCGGTGAGATGGATTTATGAGAGTTTGTTTCTGGATCTAATGTACCTATTCAAAACATGAGTGCATCTGTTCAGCACTATGAGACACATTTTTTTGTAAGAAAGATCGCGAACATGTAGTAAAAAATATGTCAAGCCAACTATAAATCTTACATTTTACGGAATATACCTCACTTTTGAAGTGTAAAAGACATTTCCTAGTGGGAACTCTCGACAGAGGAAGTAACCATTTATTTTTTACATACCCTCAATTGAGATTTTATGTCATAGCAATATAAAATTATTTTCTTCAATAAATTTGTATTTAAAAATGTTCGAATTTTGAAAAAAACTATTATTGTAAAATCTAAAAAGAAACTACTGTAGTAAAAATTAAAAGGTCAACTCTAACACTTTATTTATTACTTAGACTTGTGGGTGGTGAAAGTGTGAAGATGGATATATTAAGTTTAGGAGAGAGATAGGATAGAGATATCATAATCCACAAACAATGGATATGCAATAAAATATACAATAAATATAGTGTTATCCAATCCAACAAGGAGAAGAAGCACTTTTGCTTTTTCTGTTCAAAGTTTTGTTTGTTTCTCCAATTCTTCACAGCCCAGAACAGCAAAGCATCATCACTGAGAGCACATAACAGAGGAGAGAGAAAGAGCTGTAACCTCTGCTCTTGAAAGATGCATTGTGATAAGGACCAATTCTTCTTGTGAGCTGTGAGCTGTGACCTGTGAGAGAGCCTCTCTCTCTTCGAAGCAAGTGAGTGAGTCTGTGGATGGATAGATGGATCTTTTGTTTTTCAACATTCTACAACAACCATGACCACAGCAACAATAATGGTCCCTTTATTGTCCACAAGAGACCTACCTCCCCTCTCTCTCTACCCGTTCGACCTTTAACTAACCCCTGCCCTTAACTCTTCCCCTACCTGTTCGACCTTTAACAACCCCTCCTTCGCATCACAACCCAGGTTTTCTTATCCTCTTAAAGTTTGATACTTTCCCACTGTTTGCATTCTGGAGTTCTGTTTCTCAACTGGGTTTTCCAGTTCTTGCTTTTCTTGACATTGATCATTTGGGTTTTGCTATCTTTTTGTGTTTTATTGGATGGTTGAGCTTCTAGTTCAAGGGTTTTTGAGTAGAGATATGCTTGGTCTTGAAGATATTATGATGGGTTGGTGAGAGTGGACCTCTTTTGTTTATTGTCTCTGCCCTTTATCTTCTACATGAAGCCATTTTCCTCTTTGTTTTTTGTTTGCTGTTTCTTCTTGTTTGGTAAGCTGTAGAACAAAAGCTTCAACTTTTGTCTTGACTCAACTACTTAGTAGCCTTTCAGATTTGGAACTTCAAATTCTTGGGCTTTTCTTTGCTTTGTTAAGTTTGTGTTCACTGTTGCTTTCTATTTAGTATTCATTGTTGTTCTTTCTTTCTAAATTTTCTGGCTGAAACCCTGTAGAACAATAACCTTTGAAGCATCAGAAGAGAAGAAGGGACCTCTCAGCTACCAACATTTTGTACTCTTGAATTGAAGTTTCTTTTTGTGGCTGTTCTTGGGAACCATTTACTGCATAAGTGGTTCAAATAGATGCATGGATCGGAGGGATGCGATGCAGGCTTCTTACTATATGCAGCAGAGAGGAATACCCGGGTCGGATTCTGCACCACAATTTGCCCTACATGGATCCACAGGCATGCGATCAATAACTAACCCAAATGTGCCCTTTCAATCGAATATTGGAAGTGGTAATATTGGTTCAACACTGCCCGTCGAGCATTCTTCGGCTCTTTCATCCCATGGTGTTGATATGGGTGTGCCATCTGCAATGCCACCCAGTGAGCCTGTGAAAAGGAAAAGGGGGAGGCCTCGGAAATATGGGACTGATGGAACTGTGTCGTTGGCATTGTCTTCCTCCCCTACTTCACCTCCGGGAACGGTAGGGTCAGGCCAGAAACGAGGAAGAGGGCGCCCACCGGGGACTGGGAGGAAACAGCAATTAGCTTCTCTGGGTAAGATCTCTTCTTTTGACTAACCCTTTTTTGTTGCATATTGAGTCAACTGTAACAATAATATTCAAATGAATGGTATCTTGTGAGTATTAATAGTTGTTGAAATAGCTCAGTGTTTGAGAAAGAGTATTTTATTTAGTGGGCATATTTAACATTAAAATAGACTGTGTACTCTAACATGCCAATATCAACATGCAAGTGGCATTGGTGGTTATAAGAACAATATTTTTCTCCGGTCAATGCGGCTGTAGAAGAGCCTTATCTAAATTAACTTTGCCAGCGGCATGGTGTGCATGCTTTTCAGTTGGACCTACTAAACCTATTTGTTGCTTATGCTGTTATCTACCTTTAGATATATAGTCACACATATAATATGTTTGTGAGAATATCTCACAAGAAGCTTAAACACTGGTTTTAGAGTTGACTAACAATGCAAGGCTACAACATTGCCTGGAATAGCTAATACTGGATTTAACATATTAAAATGTAAGATTAGGGGGAAAAGTGAAATGAGACTAATAATGGAATGTTGAGTCATACATGGTTGCTTGTAGCAGAAAAAATGCACCTAACCTGATGTTGCTTTGAAAAAAAGAATTATCTTTAGATCTGTTAGATAGTTACTATAGAGAAGTATTTATCATAACCAACTACTTATTTATTTGCCCGTATTGAACCTAAACCATTGTGGTATTTGCTGAACAGGAAATTCTTATTAGCTTTTGATAAACTTGCATCTTCTTCCTACACCATTCTTCCTTGCCCACCTAGTGAATACATAGATATTATCCATAAAAATTCGTCTTAACCTTAGAAGCCTTAAAGCAACTTACTAAAAAGTGGAAAATCCGAAGTTCCTAAGCAGCTTAATAACTATTATAAAGATTTGATACGAAGTTATAGATGTTTATGTGGTAAAATACTGATGAATGTTGCTAACTGTTTGAAGGTCCATATGAAAACAGCAGCTTCTGATGCCGTTAAGAACTTCCAGATACAAATTATTGGTGTTTGAACAGATCATGAGTATATATCCATCAAAATAGCTTTATTACGTACCATATATATTACCCCCTTGGTACAATAACTAGATTTTTCGAGTGTAATTTACCCACGAAAATTGTATGCTTGTGATTGTAATCGAAACTTTTGGTCTTGGCACTATAATCCTGATAATTGTGCATGCTTGTGAATGTGAGTAGTCATGTAATATGGAAGTTAGATTTCCATCAAAACAAATTTTGCTGGTTGAACAACAATCTGGTTTTGTTTGAATGATTTGCCCTCGTATATTCTTATAGTTCCCTCTGAACATTATTTTCTATAAGTGACATTATATCACTTTATTTTTTTCTTAGGTGCATGGCTGTCTGGTTCGGCTGGAATGGGTTTTACTCCACATATCATCACCATTGCAATTGGAGAAGTATGCTATTTGCTCTTTATTACTGCATCTCTTCCCAATAAAGTAAAGAAGGATGTCTCAATATTTACCCTTTTCTTTTGTTTGTGTTCCAATGCATCTGTTCACGCTGTCACATTTTTATTTAAAGGACATGGTTTGGATTTGATAAAACTAGACTAGGCTAGTTATAGGCTAAAAATACTATAGTTAGCAGACAATGAGGTGCTTGATGACGATAGTGTTGTTTAGAGAGTTCAAATGAAAGATATATATAACACGCTATCCTCTGATCTTCTATGTTGCGTGCCTTTTGTTTTATTGATATATAACTACACTGGGTTATTTGGGAGATATTCAAATAATGCTGTTGTTAAGGAGTTGGAGAAAATAAGGGAAACCGAGGTATAAGAAATGGAAAAGAGAAACTATGATCGTTCTCGAGAAAGATAGAAAATGAGACTAGAATTTCTGATTGTTTCTTGCTTGCATTTAGATCTAGGCAACCATTTTCACTGAATGATGCTGTTTTTTTTGGTTTTTTAATTTGATAATTTATGTTCGCAGCCTAATTCTGGAATGAAATAATATTGGAATGAATGACACTTAGCATTTTGTGTGAAATGCTACATTTCAATTTTTCTTCAGAAAGTCACTATCCTTTTTGAAGCTATACTGAATCGTAGTTATTGTGCCACATTTTCAACATCATTTTGGTTCTTGTGCAGGACATTGCAACAAAAATCATGGCGTTTTCGCAGCAGGGTCCAAGAGCTATATGCATTATGTCGGCCAATGGTGCTGTTTCAACCGTGACGCTACGCCAGCCATCAACTTCTGGTGGTACTGTTACATATGAGGTTGGAGCACCTGTGAATATTTTTGTTTTTGATAAATGCTTGTTGTAGAACAGCGTGTTTTGATTCCAAGCTTTATTTATTTTATTACGATACAGTAATAGGGAATGAAATTGAAGCATATAAGTTCACGTCTGGAGCTTAAGAAATAGATTCACATTTAAAAGTCGTTTCTGACTAGAAGGAATTTTTTTGGTTGACACATGCATTGGGCTAACCATACTCTAAGCTTCATGTTTCTATTTTTATATTAGGCGGTTTTCTCAACTACATAACCTTAATTAATTAATCATTGAAGTGTTGAGTAGTTGTTCTTAACACACTAGCATCTCTACCAATAGGCATTTATGGTATAATGAAGTAATTATATACAATCAAATCACTCACAACCTTGGCATAACTGTTATTCTCTTTGTTCCAAAATAAATGTCATATTTCCTACAATGGATGCTCTAAACTAAATGTACACTTTCTTTTGGAAGAAGTAAATTATGCATGTATTATGTAGAATATCTTTGATTAAGTTAGTTTTGACTGTATGAGCTTGTTAGCATGGTGAGAAAGTGAAGCGGTAACACAATTTTAGTTTTTGCTATAAAACTCAAAGAGGACACCTATTTTTGAACGAAGTACTATTTTGACTTCTGTAGTTTATTGTATTTTACTAATGTGGTTTATTGTATTGCTGCATTTGACTTCTGTAGGGTCGTTTTGAGATTATATGCTTGTCGGGCTCTTATTTGGTCACTGATAATGGGGGTGCTCGCAACCGAACTGGTGGTCTAAGTGTCTCTCTTGCCAGTCCTGATGGCCGGGTAATTGGTGGGGGTGTAGGCGGGATGCTCATTGCAGCAAGCCCTGTTCAGGTAACATTTACTTGCATTTTACTCTTAAGGTTCAAACTATAATTTTCTCTCACTTCATTTTCAGTTCTCGTTTTTCATAAACTGCTAATCACTTGATGGCACGTGAAACTACTGTTGTTTTTCAGTTTCAGCAATTAGGTTCACTCGTGCTTTTTAACTGCTCCTATAACAAAAAATATACACCAATGTTTTAAAACTTCCGAGTTCTCCCCAAGAGATCCGTAAAATCGAATTGGCCGAGTTTTAAAACTCGTTCTTGGTGGTTCAGTTTTACCGAGTTTTCACAAGTCAACTCGGTTAAACCTAGTCAAACTTGGTTAAACCTAGTCAAACTTGGTCAAAATTTGTTTTTATTCTTTTACATATGCTTTGAAACTGTTCTATAATTTGTGTTTTTGTCATTTAACTTATTAAGTTATTTGAAAGTATCTTATTTTACTAAAATATTGTTTATTTTTTGTCTTTCATGTGAATTTTCTATGAATATATGTATGAATAACATTTATTTAATACAAACCGAGTTTTTTCGATTTCTCCCCGAGTTCTTAGAACTCCTTACTTTCGCCTCGCCAAGTTCTCCCAATCCCGAGTTTTGAAACCTTGATAAATACTCCCTACATCCCGAAACAAATGTTATATTTGATTTTTTTTGCAAAAGTAGAAATTGAGTGGACTTAGTACAAGACTTATTCCCCACATAACCCATCAGCTCTCATGTGTTTATAACTAGCTCACAATATGAACAATATTATTGGTAGTTTATTCATAACTAACTTAATAAACAATTACAAGAAAGTATACACTTGTTTTGGGATATATAATTTAATAGACACATTGTGATAGATGAATAAACAAACCAATAATAAAGCAGTCA
Organism: Geranium brycei; assembly: GCA_036897365.1. Taxonomy (NCBI): domain Eukaryota; kingdom Viridiplantae; phylum Streptophyta; class Magnoliopsida; order Geraniales; family Geraniaceae; genus Geranium; species Geranium brycei. The sequence goes on from JAYMTP010005511.1 coordinate 10,229, forward strand.
AAGATGATGTAGACACAACTTAATCGCTGTGTTAGCTGTTGAGGCCGAAGGGAATGACAAGCGATTTCCATGTCCAGGTGATAGTAGGAAGCTTCATATGGGGCGGTTCGAAGATGAAGAACAAGAAAGCAGACGGTCCTGAAGAATCGAGGAGCTCCGACCATCAATCAGTTGACAATGCTCTCTCGCCAGGTGGCACTGCACCAAGTCAAAATCTGACCCAGGTCTCGTCAGTAGGCGTTTGGCCTGGATCGAGGACAGTGGACATGCGCAACGCTCATGCTGACATTGATTTGATGCGCGGGTAAGTGATTGCAAGTGTATATTTGGTGTATGGAGGATGTGCAACATTTCTTATCCCAAGTTGTAATGCTGCTAAATCTCTGACCACTTCCTTTGTCAGTGATATACACTGCACTGGAGGGTTGACTCTAATTTTTTGTAATTTGTTGGACCTTTCAGTTCAAAATCTTCAAACTGGGTTCTAACCATTCTTGTTATTATTGCTTAATATTGCTGCATCTTGGTTGGGCGTCCAGTGTTCTAAAAATCGGGCTACGCTGTGATCTTTAGAACACCGACCCGATTTCAGATAATCGGGCTGGTCAAGTAATTAGGCAGATTTAAGCCATTTATTTCAAATTTGATTTTTTAATAAATAATAATATAAAATACCAAAAATTCAAACAATTTATACTAATGGATACTTTTATTGTTTTTGAAGGTAATGGATGTAACAAATATAAGAAATTATATTTTAAATATTTATAAATATTATTTTTATATATTATAATTCATATTGTACTCGTGTATATATAATAACTTATTTAATAAAATTTTTAAAAATAGAGATTCAAATCCGATTAATTCCCGGAGTCACTATCCGCCCGACCAGCGATTAGCGTTTTTTAGAACCTTGAGTGTCCATGTAAGTCTAATGGAACCTTGAGTGTTCATGTAAGTCTAATGGTTAGTTCGATTAGGATACATGTTGACCTGCGTTGGCTTAATGATGAAGTCGGGGTCGTATTTCTAAACTGATCAGATGATCAAATCTCACTATCTACATTAGAGCAAATCACATATTGTTTTTCTAGGTTTTGCATCTGCAACTCAAATTTCTAGCCTCTGTAGATCATGTATCGTCCAAGTCATGTTGAATACGGTTTAGACTGCACAATTACATGATGTTCAAACACACTATATAATTTACCGCACAGATTTATTCCACTTTTATTTGTTTCCTTTTCTTGCATGTCTTTCTTTCCTTTTTGAATTGACGGCACAGATTGATTCTAATTGATTTACTTTTATTTTGTTTCCTTTTCTTGCATGCCATACACTAGTATAAAATACCTATTCTCTGTACCAAGAACTAAACATCAACCCACTCTCCATCTTTCAAGAATGGCTCCAACTACTCCCACAGCCCAAATGGTCGGTAATGCTTTTGTTCATCAATATTATCTAATTCTTGAGCAGTCTCCAGAATTGGTTCACAGATTCTATAAAGACAAGAGTGTGATAAGCCGGCCTGATTCCAACGGTTTAATGACATCCGCGACCACCAGGCAAGGCATCAATGAGAAGATTTGCTCTCTGGATTACAAAAATTACAAGGCGGATATAAAGTCAGTTGATGCTCAGGTTTCGCATGAAGGCGGGGTGATTCTGCTTGTAACTGGATGTTTGACGGGCAAGGAGGATAATTTGCAATGGAAATTTTCACAATCCTTCTTTCTTAGAGTGGATACTTTGTTCAGTGTTTAGGTATGTAGAAGATGGTGCACCATTGGAGACTCATGTGGTTGATAAAGAAGTTGAGGATGCTCCAGTTGTCCCCTTGGCCTCTGCTCCAGAACCCATTCATGTTCTTGAGCCACCTGCACCAAATCCTGCAACTTCTCTAGTGGAAGAGGAAGCTGTGGATGAGAAAGCTCTTGATCCAGCAGATAAAGATCCGGAGGATAGTTATATTTTCATATGAAAAAGAATAGTTACATGGTCATATGGAGAAGAAGCCTCTCACCTACACTGATAATAAACTCTAGTGACAGAAAAGAAACAAAAAGACATCTATCTACACCGACTCTTTTTTGTACCAATTTTGGAGTTGAAACTTGTTTAGACAGTTGATTAATGTTACAAGTTTTTTATTTATTAATATTATGTTTTTTAGTTCAGTTGATTTCTTATTGTCCAATTGCAATTCACAATCAAGTTATTCATCAATAATACAGTTACATTTAGAAATTCGCTTTTGAGGGAGGTTTCCCCTAGCAAGCATTCCAAATGAGGGAGGCATTTCCGCTTGATCTTGATGTTAAGAAAAACTAAGAATTAGTAGCTTAGCTCAATTGAAGCTCAACATGGTATAAAAGTTTGATTAAGTTAGATTCGAGCCGTGTAGCTTTGCCCACTTGCTAATTATGGTTAGCGAATGGGAAAGAATTATTATTTTGTTTTTATTCTCTCGGAAAAGAGATTATTGTTCACTTACTATTCACCATAAAGTTACTGTTCATCGACTATTGTTCCAAGTTACTGGTCATGTCTTCAAGAAATGACAAAGGAGCGGTAATGTATTGCTGGATATGATCAACCATTTGGCATTTCTGTGAAAACAACAATTTTAAGGTTTCTAACTTGGTGATGTTCCGTAGGATTTGAGTTTCAAGCATATATATACTAAAGACAAGTTAATTAAGCTATTATATTAATTTTTAACTTTGAACGTAAAATAATATCATTTACTTATGTATGAAGACACAAGACTACAGATTTGTCCTGGCTTCTAAACCTCATGGTTATATATAGCTTATCACAAGTTCAATCTTACAACAACACAATCCAATACACTTACTGAAATATGAAGCAACAAGTAGTCTCAAGTGTTTGTGCTCTAAGTCTCTTGTTGTTAGTAACAATCTTGTTGAGCGTTGAGGCTCAATCATGCAGGCCTAGTGGAGCCATAAAGGGGATTAAACCTCCTCCCGGACAATGTAACACAGAGAATGACTCCGAA
>JAYMTP010005512.1:0-13253 GCA_036897365.1 Geranium brycei
TCCTTTGCAGTAACGCGTCTTCGAGAACTTCCTTATTTTCATCAGACTTCTGTCTCTGTTTCCTTCACGGACTTCCTTTCTTTATGCAAGCTTCCTTTTCCCATATTCCCACACATTTTAGGAATATTTGATCGCATCATTACAGCTGTAAACACGCGTATATACTAATCCTATTCGCAACCGAAAACTTGCCTAAAACTAAGTCGACAGATGTCTTTCACTAATGCTTCAGACATTTCGACTAACATATTTCTGTAAAAAATACAGTCAATCTAAACGTAATAACAGTTGTGTATACATCTTGATGATTGGAGAGAGATTTTAAAATAATTACAAGTGAATCAAATATTTGATTGTTGGGATGGTGGTTGTACTGGCACCCGAAAACGAGTAAGTGCATACGATCGTTCAAGTGGTAGTTCTACCACTACAAGATTTTTGATTTTATGGCAGTAAACAGGGTACGCTTCCAGTGATCTTCAAAATTGCTATCATTAACAATGGCAACATATACAAACGTTGACATAAGTGCTGCTGATAGGACACACCCATTGTTAATGACAACATGCTTTGGATGGAACGTTGCCATTATAATGGTAGCGCACGTGGTTTGAACGCTGCCATTATAATGGCAGCGTACATGGCCACTACACTGCCAATATTCTAATTAGCAAATAAATAAAAATCAGGATTTTGAATATATAATTAATTATAGAGATAATTTCACACAACACCCCACTAGAATAGGCAGAATTTCACATAACACCTTCTAGAATTATTCTTTTTAAAGGCACCCCTTACTTTAGCAATTTATCTCACTTGTCCTTTTCCATTAATTTTATTAGGATCTGTTAAAAATTAATGCTAAAAAGACTAGAATTATATTCCGATACAATCGCCTCATTAATAAATTGGATCTTTCCACAAAAATATTTTTCAAACTATATATGTTAGTTATGAATTATCGATAGTACGTTTGAATTGAACTATTTGCAACTACTTAATGTAATGTATAGCTGATATGGATGGTAAAAACAGGTAAAAATTAGGAAGTGAGATTAACTATATAATTTTGGAAAGGGATAATCTTATAATACTACACTTGATTATTTGATTTTCTTACATAATTACACTTGATTTTAAAATGTTTATGAGCTAGAGATTAGTTTAGTTTGTTTTACACTCACTTAACTCATTTATGTGTTATTTCAAGTTAACACCTTTGATTTTGAATGTGAAACGACTAAAATACTCATGATTATTATTCAAATCTTCGAATACTTGTCATTGGTCACTTTTGTTTTTCATTTCTCCTCCTTTCTCCTTCTCTCATGCATGCCTCTCTCCTTATCCCTCCCCTCTTCAACATTTCATACCAACGAAGCAACCAACCATTGGGATCTTTTTTCTCTTCTCTCTCCTCCAAACTAGACTTAAATATGCTTTTTGGGTTTATATTTGTGTGTTGATTTGTATATTTGTAACGAATTTCTATTTTTGAATAAAATGTTTTTGATCATCGGAAACGGTGGGCTTGCAAAGGATGGGGACATAGTTTATATTTTTGTAACCATCAGAGACATCGGAGTTCCAGTGGGCGAGAGGAATCGGGAGTGGACATCTCGGGACTTGGGTCGTCTGGGCTTCAAGGGGTGGTCATAAATTTCTCTACATCTCTACTCCATTGTCTTTAATCAACAAAATTGATTCTTCATCTCCAGAAGAGAAAAAAAACTTAATCCAAAACCTATAGCTCTTACAATTTCGTTCTTGATTTATTCAAAAAATTATACATCTATATAGGGAGTTTCGCCGAAGTGTATTATCGGAGACAACTTACTTGCTCTAATGACATATATTTATAAATTTAATAAAAAATTTGGGAGTAAAATTGTCATTTTAAATAATTTTAACGATGATTTAACGACACTAACAAAATGGGAAAAATGAAGTTAAGATACTGAAAAGAATAATTGGATAGTAAAGTGAGAATTGTCTATAGTTAGGTGGAAAAAAAACTATTATAGATTTATCCTTATTCACAAACATGTGTATCACATGTATTGTTCTTTAGTTTGATGTATATTTCATGTATTGATTTGTAATGATAAAGTACTATGGATTCATGATGTTCTAGACTGATCTTCGAAAAACTTTCATGACCTCACATACGTTAGTGTGAACTCATTACTATTTGAACATGTGCTGGTTTGGCTCCTATATAATTATTATTACAAAAACAATTGTCACATAAGTAATCACCGTTACGTTAAATGATAATTTTGTTAATTGATAACAAATTGCAGCTTGATTCTTCCAAATACCAAACATAAATCTCCAAGTGTGAAATGAAGTTTAGTTTCAGGTCAAAAAAGTAACGGTCAAAAGAGATTTACAATAAAGTATGATGTAGACAGGATAAATGAAATTATTATAAATTTTCTATTGAACCACAATTAAGTAATATGAGAGGGAAAGACCATGCCATGTTTTCTGTTTATCCTTGAATTCTTTGCATTCTTGTGTTTAAAAACGATCTTCAATATTTAGAATCAATTTTATTTCATTATGTTGATGGCCTACCTCCAATATTTAATGGTAGCGTCTTTATTTGATATATGCGCATCAAAAGATATGAAGTTTCCCTCCGCAAATGTTTCTCTTAAATCGAATTTTTTTATATTTTTTACTTACATCACCTGAAATATGAAAGTGTTTTGGTTTTCACGTTTTTTTAAAATATATATTTTTTATAAAATAAAAAATAAAAAACAATGTTTAAAAACTGTTTTTCATTTTTAATATATTTAAAAAAAAATGATAATCAGTTTTTATTATTTATTTTATAATAAAAATATGTTTTAAGAAAATTTTTAATTTTTAATTTTTTTGATACAACGGCATTTTCGTCATTTCTAGAAAAGTTAATAGAATTTTTAAAAAATTTAACATCATAAGACTCAGTGAGAAGTGAAAAGGTCGAGAGAGGTATGTAAAATTTTCCCATATTTATTTATTTCACCCGCCAAATTAATGTTTAGACTCAAACTCTGATTTTATAACTACAAATTTAATCATTTGACCATTTAAGCTAGCAAAGTCTTGCATCATCCGCTAAATCTTACTAGCTCACTGATGTCTTATACGTTGCTATAAGACCGTTCATGTATATTGGTTATCCAATTGATTGCTAAATCTTGAAAATGTCAAGAGATTTTACTTACCATTGACCAACAAACTTGTGTTAATAACCTATAGATACGTACACTAATTAAGTCTCTGAACACTAGATATCTATATATCTAGTATTCTCATCTCTGTCTTGTGCCATATTATTTCTCAACGCTAATTTATAAATATAATTTTCTTTCACTTTGAAAAGAACCGCATATCCTCGACTGATCCTTACAATCTCACAATTGAAGAGAGATCGAGTTGAATGAGTAAGTTGTGTTAAATATGTAGATTTTAATTCATGTTATTTGGGTCACTATAGTGGTAACAATTTGTGTAACAACCTTATCATGTTGTAAACCTCGGATATATACTTGTGCATGAGTAGTTAGTTAGTTGTGAGAAAGCAAGTAAATGATGAAAGGCCGAATAATTTATTAACTCAGTTTGGTGCAAACTTCACCAACATCTTAGGTAGGTAGTATTTTCAGGATTGTGTGTATTTATTTAGTTAAAATCACGGCTTAACAATTGACATTCATGTACTAATGTCTAAGTAACCTATTTGTAAGTTATGGGATTCGAACTTGTATTAGAAGAACAAGTTAACTAAAAACTCAAACTGATAGTTAAATGATCAATTACAATTTTATATTCTGAATGCACTCATTTACGAATGTCCCGACAAAATAAAAGGCTTCAAGGATTTGAAAGTGAAATATCAATGAGCTTTAGTGAATTCTCCACAGTAACTCACTGATATTATAGGATAGTATAGCTTGGAATCCTACCCAATTACTTGGTCTAACCGACTTTCCTAATCCGAATAGGAAATAGATGATTTTACTTTTTCTAATTGTTTTCAGACCAAACAACCTCCAAAGAAAAGACACACCTCATTCTTTTCACCTTTGCTCTTCAATTTTTGACAATTCGGCTTCCTCTTTGATGTTCAGTCGTGTTTCGAGTTGATACGATCTCTATTTGAGATGTTGCACTTATTGTTGCAACATGTTGTGGAGTTCATCTGATGGCCCCTTGAGCTGAGTACGGACAAATTGGTCTAAATGGTGTAATGAATGGTTTTCGCATTTGCACAATAAGCCCTGTTTTTCCACTTATTACGATCCACTAAAAATGCACGTATGGTTTCTTAATCCAAACTTTAACTATATATCAATATATATTTTCAATTTTAGTCAACTTGACTAGGATGGACACTTTTTACCCAAAATCGAATTTAAACTGAAATCAAAATCGAATTCGGACTGAAAAATCGAGAACCGTAGATATCAGATCGGATTTGAGTCTGAAAATAAAGAATTAAATTGATTTGGTTTGATTATGGTTTTGACAGTGTAAAATCGACGGTTAACCAGTTCATAACCAAACCGGTTCAAAATGCTAATAACACATGCCTAATTTTGATCATATATGGAATAATTGTATGAGTATAACATTAATTAGGTCAATTTGGATTGTAACTGTGTCAATTTGGATTGTAACTGTGTCTAATTGGATAAAATTATAAATTGGACAAAAAAATTGGATGTAATTAAGTTTAATTGGATAGAATTAGGGAATCGGACCAAAGAACCATACTTTAATCTCAATTAAATATTTGAACGGGTCTAATTTGGTAGAATTCGGAACCGAACTAGTCAGAATCGGACCGTATTCATTTATTGGGTCCGATTTTGAATCTATAAAATGAAGAACCGATTAGTCTGATTTGATCCGGTTCTTACAGATTCTAGAACCGTGCCCAACCCTAAACTTGACCTATATTGGTTTTTTAATCTCTATTCAATTTGACAAGGCTTATTAGCTCATCAAGTTTTCTACTGCCTTTACATGGCCCGAAGGCCAACCCACTCAAGCCCACAAATCTCCCTCAAACTCAATTTCATGTAAAAGTAAATCGGCTCAAATTCTTGACTACTGATAAGATAAAGCTTCGTTAGACCACTGCGTCAATTATGTTTTCACGTAGTTTTGTTTTATATATTTGATGTTGGAAACACACTGATGCAAATCCAAGGTATTAATAATGTGATGATTACTTGAAATTTGACCGCGCCAAAAAAGATGATGAATCTAACAAGACTATATACAATTAAAATAATTGATATGCATGGTTATTTAAGTATGAATTAAAAAAATTACATTTTGTATGAATTATTAATTTATAAAAGTGGGAAAATGACACTTTTGTGCACCTAACTATGCACAATTCTCACTTTTATATCCTTCATTCTTTTTTTCAGTACCATGAATTTTATTTTGGGGCAATCTACTCTTAAAATACTAAAATTATCTAAGCTGCCCCTGAAATTGAACTAAAATTAAATTTGGTCTAAACCAGAGAATCAGTCCAATTTTGGTATTGTTGAAATACCAAAATGCTCTTAAATCAATTTTAATTTTTCAAAACCTACCCCTTAAACTCTCTCCTCTAATCTCTCTCTACCTCCTCTCCGACTCCGACTCCTCCTCCTTCTCTCTCCTCCTCCTCCGTCGCCCCCTCTCTTTCTCACCATCTCCCTCCCCCCCCCCCCTCCTCCGCTGCCCCCTCCTCTTCCTCCCCCTCACCTCCGTCCTCTCCTTCACCACCATGGATGGGTGCTCTGTTTCGGAGAGGAACCGCCGCCATGAGCGACCTCATTGTGGCCCATCTGGTCGAGGACGTCATCGACGGCGACCTCTGGTTGTTCCTCGGGCTGCTCCACCGCTCCGGTCTCACCGCCAGACCAGACCTCGTCTTGCTCTTCAACTCGGCGACGCGATTCGATCCAGTGATTGAATCGGAGAACGAATCGTTCCTCCGGCTCATCAACCGTCACCAGAAAATCAACACCAGCTCGAGATTCGATGTGACCTAGTTCGTGAAATTGAATAAAGAGCCGAGAGAGCCAATTTGGGGAAAGAGGAATCGAGCAACGAAATAGAGACCGAGTCGACTCGGGCGAGTTAAGGGCATTTTGGTAGTTTCAACAATACCAAAATTAGGCCGGTTCTCTCGATTAGATCAGGTTTAATTTTGGTTCAATTTCAAGGGTAGTTTAGGTACTTTTAGTATTTTAGGAGTAGATTGTCCCAAAATGAAATTCAGGGTACTGAAAAAAAAAAGATAGGGTATGAAAGTGGGAATTGTGTATAGTTTGGTGCACAAAAGTGTCATTTTCCCTACAAAATATGACAAAATTACCATTGAATTCTACTATTATATTAAAGTTCAATTCATCTCTAAAACTCGAACTGGTAGATGAAAATCATAAGATATACACATAAAACATTAAAACACTACCATATACATGAAAGCTAGCACATCCGGATAATCAAGCATGAAAGTATGAACATTTAACAAAGGAAAAACTAAGAAATGGGAATGGAACTAGGAAGCTGAAAACCCCCACCTCTTGGCGTAGCTTACAAGCTGAGCCATCTCATCTTCACTAACATAACCGTCCTTGTTGGAGTCGGCCCGGCGCAGGGCCCTGGCGGCTCTCCAGCCGCTAAAGGGCAAGCCGAGGTCCTTGAAGGCGGTTCGCAGCTCCTCCTGGCTCAGCTTCCCGTCTCCGTTTGTGTCGTACCTGATCAGAAGGCCCTTTAACTGTTCTTCACTTAGTCGATAATCCGAAACCTTCTTAGGCCCTGCTGAGGTCCAGAAAGGCATCTTTTATTGATGGCTAGAGTAGAGTGCCAGAGACAGAGAGCTTGATGAGAAGCCTTCAAACCTTCTTATGTGCATATATATAGAGTGACTCATATTTGCTATAGCTCCAACTATACCAAATTGTTATTCTTATCCATAATAACAAGTTTAAGATGTTTAGATATCATAACTGATGTAACAGAAATACATGTGTGACAAATATTGGATGAGTGATGAGTGGGCCACCACTAGTTACTAAGATGGTTGGGTTGGGTTAGGTTCAAATAGTGAAATAGGGGTGTTCAGGGGCGGATCTATGGGGGGCAAGGGGGGAGCCGCCCCCCTTGGCCGGAGAATTTGAAAATTTTCAGTGTAAATTTTGTTTGAAAATTGCATTTGCCCCATTAAATAGTAATATGTATACAAATTGTCTAAAATAAACAAAAGAGTTAAATAGTTGAGTGATAAAAAGATTTCTCTAGCAATCTAGAGGTTGTAGATACAAGTCTCAAAGCATACATTTGATTTTAATGATAATAATTTACGCAGTTAATACATTGTTATAATTTATATTGTTTTGCTTTAATTTATATCAATTTATTTATATTCATTGTTTTCATTTCTCATGTAAATATTTGTTTTACTTTAATTTATATATCCATGGAAGTCAAATTCGCACTCAACTAAAATGTAAATAATCAAGCTCGAATTAATTTTTGTTATATGCATTTAATAATTATTTTATTATTAAATTATTTTTTTTAATTAATTATATTATTAGTTAAATTAACTTTTTAGAATGAAAGTTCGCACCCCTTAAAAAAATTTCTGGATCTACCACTGATGCAACACATCAATCTCAACCGTCGACTGACTGATCGGGAAAGAAACCGACGGTTGAGATCCAATCTGGGTCATGAGAACTTGAACTTTAATGAAATGACCATAGGACAGCACATGCAAAGAGAGGGATGGTCCAGAAATAGGATGTTACTTCCTCACTCACCCACGTATATTTGAGGCATTTGTTATTATGCATGGACCAAAAATGGGTCTAACATATTTAAATTTAAGGCATTTGTTATTATACATGGACCATATTTTTAGAGTGAGACTAAAGCAATCGTTTCACTTGCTATATGGACGAGTCGGCCTGATGGGCTATAGCTAGTTGAAGTTGAAGTGGACTGAGGCTTTATGAAAATGGAAACGATTGATTCAGAAGGCACCGTCTGCCTATGGCTTCCAGGCCCACTCCTCCAACAGCTCAAGGCTATGATGAGCCTATGGCCCAATACATCCACACCATTGGTCACCTTGAACATTTGTTATACACAAGTTTGTGCAGATGTGCAAAGATCACAAATTATAACTTGGGAATTTTGCATGAGAAAAGTCTTTGCTTCTAAAGATGATCATATACAGATATGTTGATAAGGTAAATGTTTTAATTAAAAGTAAGATGGTGTTGGGGACATAAATTTGATGCGTTGAATGCATTAGTGCTAATTACCATGGGCATGCAGTGTATGTAGCTAAGAATTATACTTAAATCTTACTTGAAGTCTTCAATGTAGGTGATAGATATGATGAAGCTTTGCAGTATATTTCAAGCCTTGAACCAAGTCGAGCTTGGGTGACAGTGAAAGAGTATGGCAATAGATTCTCAAAGAACACGAGCCAGAAGAAACAATTGTGTTGAAACTTTACGCTTGAGCCAAAAGTGCATATTGAAAGAGTATGAGGTGAAAATATAACTTATATACACATTAGTCAATGCTCACTAGGACTAATTTTTAGGTCAAAAGTGTGTTATAATGTGTATATAAGCTTCACATGGATCTTTGCACCAGTAAATAAATGTGCCTTCATTGGGCTGTGGTTCTACAAAAAAATGGGCTTCCCCTCCAAGCTCATTCGCAAACACGATGGTTCAAATTCAATAGTCTTTTGTTGGGTTTTTTCCAGTCAACTGAAATCAAGACCAACCTCAACTTCAAGAATCAAAGTCTTTTGAAATGGGATAATCAATCATCAAAGAAGTCTTTTTATCGAAATTTTGGACCGAAACCGAGTAGCCTGAGGACGTGCTTCTTGCACTGATGTCACTCACTCACATGAACAAATTAATCAGCTTAAATTTTTTATTATTCTGCCTTTGTATCCTCAATACTTTCAATTTTTCACTATTTGTATTATAACAATTATAGACAATTTTTGTTGAGCGAAAAAGAAGAAGAAACTCATGATCTTCGAACAAATGCCATATAATATCTCAGCATAGCAAGTGCACTCCATATTTCTGAAACTTCTCTCTACTCCTTCAGCATTTGGTACCTCAATCTCTGTAGTGGTGAAATATTGATCACTTGTTAGTTGTTTGTTCCAATAATAAGTTCAAACACTCGGCGACAGTTTTGCAAGTAGTAGATAAGATTACATAGAAATGATTTGACGTGATGTTGAAGGAGAAATTGCTAGAGTTTTTGTGATTAATGAGTCACATCTAAAGGGTTTTGGATTCAAGCTGTGAACCGATTGCCTTTTGAAACTTTAAGGCTTTTTTTCAGTTGAATGTTAGTGTTTGTTCAATTCTTGAGTTTGTAACCATTTTTATGTCTCTACATATAATAATGCTCTTTTCTCTATCTATAAGACTAATCTTTTCTCAACACCAAATTATCATAAAGCAGTAGCTGATAAATATTTGTAGACAGATTGAGCATCAATAAACTTGCTTTTATGATACTTGACCAAATGGTCTTTCTATTTGTTAGTATTTGGTATTTAATTATCATTCACGTTTGTGCTTTTATTTATGTTTTAATTGTTCTTACCGTTACTATATCACTCTATTTTTTATTCTAACTTAGTCTTGTGACCTAATAGTTAAGTTTTCCTCTTTACATAATCAAGATTTATAATATTATTTTTCATACTATTTTTTCATGATATCATAATCAGATTCATTCTTAAACGTTTTGTTCACCAATCAATGATTTATAATATGACGGGTGGACAAGACATTGCAAACACTTCCTCGTAATAGTTTGTCTATACAGTAGTCTTATTCGGTGCCTTAGAGCACATATATCTACTAAATGTATCAATCAAGCTCCAGTCAACCAATCTACATCGATTTTAGTTGACTGGTGCATATATCAATCAAGCTATAGTTGGTCAATCTGCGTCAATTTAAATTTGAATATCACCTATATCAAACGCTCATCGTCGATCGCCTACTGTCGATTGGTTTGAAAAAATTTAGGTAATCGATTTGGTTTAATTAGTAGCACGAGAGAGACCGGCGATAGATGCTCACAGGAGAAGCGAGGAAGAAGGAGATGGACAGGTCGAACTGGTCCAATTTTCCAAACTACATCTCAATTTTGGTTTATTATCGGTTTGAGCCAACCCAAACTAAATTAATTTCAAATCAATTTAGTGACATTTTTGTCCTTTTTGGATGAATTAATATTTTTCGTCCAAATTCTAACGATGTTAGAACAAAATGCGAAAAAAAAATAACTAACTGACCTGAAATTATATTTTCTATTATAACTGTAGTAAAATGTAGAATGGGCTTGAATAAATTGTAATTAACTAGTTTTTTTAAATGAAATATGTTCCATCATTTATTTGTTAGGATTTCCGTCTCAAATAAATACGGCAAAATTAAGAAATTTATACAATGAAAAGAAACATTTTGCTAGCACAATTTCACTCTCTCTCTTGTTTGGTTTCAGAGAAAGTAGTGAAGAAGTAAACTACTACTAGCAATTTGGGATCTCTCCCACTGTCTCGCTATTCTGCTGAGTTTACTCTCATGGGATTTGGATATTTTGGTTTCATTTCTTCCTTGACTCGATAAATTTTCTCGGAAGCCAAAAGGGTTGGGGTTGGGTCTCCTCCGATAGAGAAAGAAGGTTTGGTTTTGAAATGGGAATTTGATGTCGATTGAGTTGCTAGCTGCTTGGTTGTGGGTGCTGAGCTGAATTTGGGTTATTGATTAGAGCTATGACCAAAACCTCCCACCCGGAGCCTCTTGATTTCTTCATTTGGACTGTGGAGGTATTTATGGTTTGATTTTCTGTCTAATTGTTACTGTTTATGCAATTTTGAGTGATATTTTTAATTGTCTGTCTTGTTACTCTAATTGCCGCTGATTTTGTTTCAGTTCCATGATTATTCTAGTTTTTTGTCTGCTTATATTTGCTTGCTTCGTTTTAGTGCAGTTGAAATTCACATTCTTGTGTAGTTTTTATGTGGGTCTTCTTTAATTGGATGAAGCAGGAACTGAGGAGTTCAGAAGCAATTGAAAATTTGACTTATAAAAATTGAGACTTTTTTTTAACGTTAAATCTCTGTAATGATGGGTTTTGTGGACTTGCCCATTCATAAAAGCAGCAGTGAGTTGAATTATATGGTCTGCTGAAACTTTAAAACCTACGATGGTGTCTATGCCGGCATGGTTAATCTTTTTATTTTATCTTATTAGTAACTTATCAAATTTTGACTGGTTGTTTGTTAAGCTGCCCATTTGTGTACTTGAAAATGTGTCATCTAGTGACAAAGATTATGAATGTAGACCCCTTTGAGTATCAGATATCTAATGACAAAGATCGCAAATGGAGACCCTTTTGAGTATCCAGTGCATACATTTCACGTATCCTTTCTCACAAAGCTGGGACACTAGTGAGCTGCTTATCAACTTAAGAGGAGTTCAAGAAGTTTGCGTGAGAAAAAAAAACAGATAAAAGGACAAGAAACAAATTTTAATAGCTTTTATTTTGAAGTATTGAAATGAAGGAAATTGATGTGTGTGCACATATTCCTTTCCTTTTGGATTATTGATGACTGGCTCTATTAACTCATAGAGTTTTTGTGTGATGAAAATCACATTCGTGTGTAAAGGATGAGTGTAGTGAGGACCATGATACGGTCCCGGGTCTTGGATCGAGTGATGGGGCCTCTGTATGTGGATTGGGAAGCGCTCGGCACCGTTCCGAGCTTCTTTCTTTTTCCAATGGTTGCCAGTAGAATTCGTTATAGAGAGAACTCAAGATCTTGTAATAATAACTAGGGTTTTTCTTTAATCAATGTCTATTTTATTCAATGACCTCTTCAGGTATTTCTAATCTGTCAGGCTACAGACTCAATTCAACTAGGACATTACTTTTAATCCAACTAGTACTCAAACCCAAAGCTATGATGACGCAAACTAGACTCCCAACTAAATAATTAAAGCTAATAATAATTAAAATATTTGATAGGAATAGGATTCCTATCATTACTCCCCCCCTTCAAATCGCACTTGACCGCAAGCGCTCAATTCCTGGGTAATAGACGTCATGAAGCAACTCCACATCCCTATCCTCTTCTTCGAATGCCTCGAGCCAGAACAATCTTTTGCAACGATGTCCAGGCTCATATTTTTCGTCACAGTTAAAATATAGTCCCTTTAACATTCGCTCTGATCTTTCCTCCCGAGGTATTCGCTTCACAACGGGTGTTCGTCCTGGTCCCGGTTCCATTGGGGCTCGCTGGATATCAAGTCTTCTTTCACGCTCCCGGTTATAACTCGGTTCATACATTCAAGCCAAACCCATGGCGGTTGTGATATCCGCCGGCCTTTGTACTCCCACGTCTATGGCAAGTGACCCTTGGAGCCCATTGATGAAAACGGAGACTTCTTGTGCCGCAGTCAAGTCAGGAATTTGCGCCGAGAGCTTTTCAAACTGTTTCTGATATTGCTCGAGCGTTGTCGTCTGCCTGAGTTTCGACAGTTCCCCCAATCTATCACCTCCGAGTTGAGGCCCGAACTTGACGTCGAGAAAGTGTTTGAACAGGTTCCATGTGAGTTGGGGTTGATCCCTCTGCAGCTTCATGTACCACAGTTGTGCGTCCGCCTCGAGATGGAACGCAGTAAAGGAGACTCGCTGGTCCTCGGGAACTTGTTGGTGCACAAAAAAGCTTTCGCATTGATTAAGCCACGAGGTTGGATCATTGCTGCCATCGAAGCAAGGGAAGTCCATCTTTACAGGTCGTGGCGGTCCTCTATACCCGCCGTACCCTCCTTGATTTTCCGGTCCCGTCGGCGTCTCCCGGTCGTGAGTCCGGCTGTTCTCGTCGTTGCTTCCGTTGGTCGTAGTTGCTGCCATGGATTCTGTCAGTTGTTGAACTTGAGCGGCTAGTCACTGGAACCGTTCTTCAGCAACTGCCTTATCGGCACGATAATCCCGTAAGAAATCCTCCAGCGTGTATCCTGATCCCGATCCCTCTCCCATGACTCTTAGCTCTGATACCAAGTTGTTACGGTCCGAAAGAGGATCAGGTTATGGTCTTGATTGATAAGTGGGTTCGTCAGAGAGAACACCGATCTTCAAGATAACTCTTAACTCAAATATTCCATATCTTTATTCAA
>JAYMTP010005513.1:0-13253 GCA_036897365.1 Geranium brycei
AAGTTTTTTCCCTCTCGTAATTTCATTAATGAAGATTTGGTTTGCTTTTAAAAAAAATAAGATACTAGTTAGGAATTAATCCAATTTGTACGTTTATAATTTTTACATACAGTAAAATATTAATTAAATATGTTTATATAAAAATATATTATAATATTTAAGATATAAAAATCTAAATTTTGTAATATTCATAAAGTTAAAAATATTAAAAAAAGTACTGATTGTTCTCGAGGGGATACCGCAACGATTTGAACCTCACATTATCTTTGGTGTCGACTAGTCAATCTAAGTCAATTTTTACAACACTCTTCATACGTAGCTTCCATATGAATAATTTGTACATGATTAAGTAAATGGCATAATACTTTACATCCGACGGAATATGATGTTTTGGATCGTAAGAGGCTCAAACAAAGCTATATCAAATATGATGAGTTTGGTACCGTAAAAATAATGTTTAAAGACTCAAACGATAACTCCATGAAGGCACGATCCTTCTTTTTCCTTCAGTGTCAGCACGGGCTCGACCAACCTCGTCTTTTCTATTAGAAAACGGGTCATCCCAAAAACATATAAATACTTAATAGGATCATCAATCACCGATTACACCAACTGGAGAAATAAAAATATGAAAATAAATGATGAGCAATAACGTAAAAAGTAAAGATTAGATTAACCTGAATTGCTTGCAGATATGATTACTGTAATTGGGATGGATTCTACCAGGCCTGGTAATCTGGTATCCTTAAGACACGTTACATCACTTTACGCAATTAGCTTCCACACGAATAATTTATACATGACTAATTAAATGGAAAAATACTGTAAATTCGATGAAATATGATGTTTTGGGACCGTAACAGACCCAAACAAAGCTATATTAAATAGGCCCAAACAAAGTTATATTGAATATGATGAGTTTGAGAATGCGAAAATAATGTTTAAAGACTCGACTCATGGAGCCTCGTCTTTTTGCTCAGCGTCAGCACGGACTCGCCGAGCCTCTTCTTTTCCTCAACAATTTTCAAGTAGGTTTCTCTTGAAAGAAAATGAACTAGTGATAAGGTTCATCGTTTTCTTGCGGATGGCAGACATTTTCACACCAAATTTCTGTTAAACACAATTGTAGAATTATTAGTAGTTCATCAACATATTAATTTTTATTTAAATACCAAAATTATATACAATGACACTTAACACTGAGCCGGTATCAAAGTAGCAAATGAGCCACACCCATTTTGTTCTTACCCTATATCGTGATCGGAGGCAGAGTACCGATACAATTGAGTCAGTGATGATAAATTTTTGCATTGCTTTTTCATACCACTTTTCTACTTAAACGCAATTGTATTAATATTTAATAGGGGTGGGCACTATGAACCCGAAACAGAAGATCAAACCAAAACCAAACCAGAAATTAGCTATAATGAATTCTAACTATATATTTAAGCATCTTTAGAATAAAAAATTTCACAAACTGATTTTGCACTCTTTCGTTGCCTTCAACCAGAGCCAGAGGTACGTCTCTCTCAATTCCATCTTCGAATCACCTGTTTCAATCTGCGGTTTTAAGAATGCTTTTGTGCTTTCTAATCGTTTTTCTTTGCTTAGATGAGCTCTGGATTTTGATTTTGTGTGTTTGGATTGCTAAAGTTGTGCGGTTTTGACCTGATTTGTGTTTGTAATATGAGAAAATTGCAAAATGATGAAAATTTTACTTCCTCTGCTGAACCAACTGGTCATCATAGTCACGTCATGGACTATAGATGACAGGACAGTTGACGGCTAAATATTCGATATTTACAGCTCTAAAACCAATAGTTGGAGAGTTCATGTGTATCGTGACTTGCCCGCTATCATGGTTCCTTCTAATAGTCGGTCCGGCGTATATACTGACGGGTCTTTTCATGGTGGGCAATTCACCAGAACCAGTGCGATCATATTTTGTAGTTTCGAATGAGTGACGAGTCAATTGGAACAACTAGGCTTCCTCCAAATAAGGATGACAACGGCTTTGACTATTGGGTTGAACATTTAGTACTAAATGATCGGTTTGGTATTATTATGTCTAATTGGGACAGAGAGATTGAGAAGTGTTTTCACGTTTGGGCATTACTTAAGTTTGGGGTCGAGGATTCTTGGACTCGGTTATTCACTCTTGGTCCTTTAACAGGAATAGTGCGTATTGTACGGTTTTGGAACAACGGTAAAATAATTATGGAAGACAATGAAGGAGATCTTGTTCTGTGTGATCCATTCAGTCAAGAGATGAAATCCCTCAACATCAGTGGATTAGCCAATAACGAATCAGATATACAAATAGTATCAATTCCAGCCAAATATGTATCCTAGGGATGGCCATTCAATAAACATCTTATAAACCTACCCCCATTTATGTAATGAATACAAAAAATATGTCAATCTTGCTCCAATTGATTTATGTATAATACATGATGAGCATTTATATGTCTATTTAATTTTGTCCATATTTACTCTTGCCTTTATGTTTCAAAGTATCATAGTAAACCATACATTGTTTTTGCAATTATCATTTTATAAAACAGTAAGCACTAGCAATTCTCTAGTCATTTCTTCTTCTTTGGGAACAGATGGTCATGGAGATGTTAGGTTGTAGAGTCTTTCATTTAACATATGGAAGCCACTATCTCTTCAAGATTAGGAGAGTGAATTTGAGAAGAGTATTCTATTATGTAAGGGTTATAAGAGGATTCCTAATGTACTACTACACCCAATTGTCTTAGCAGCGCCATTCATCTTGTGCATGACGTTGGCCGTTCCTTAATCAGCACGGCCATCGCCATCCCTTCACCGGGGCGACGACAGAAATGGTGTTTTCATGTCTTAATTTTGATTAACACAGCTTCTGGGGTCTTAAAAACCGACATGCAGAAGAGAGGCAGGCTACTTAGAGATGATTTTATAAGAGGGATTCTACCTGCTGCCATGAAGAGATACTTTACTTGCCAAAGAGATAGCTTGTTTGAAAATTTGGAGGGGATTTTCTCCAATGAGGCCACTCTGTTTGGACTTGATCCAAGGGTAAAACCCAGATAATCAATAGGGCAGAGAGCTCTTCTGGCATCCAAATGCATCAGAAAGCAAAGTTGCTCTAGATGAGTCACTCAAGTCCGGAGAAGGAGAGCCATTGATGAGGACTGAACTCATATTCCAAAAACCCCTAAAAACAATAACTCACAAAATCTCATACAAAAACTCTACTTTGACCTCAGAGATATGTATTGTTTGTAGGTATCTATCATGTTGCTCATTTCAACAATAGGTATATAAGTAACCCATGAACAGTCAGTGTTTGACATCTGCCATCATATTCTTGGCATTACTAGTTCTTCTGCCATCATATTCATTGAGGTGAGAGAGGTAAGGGCAACATTGAGGTGGAGAAATAGATAACCACATGATAGAGTGAGAGGGAGGAGAGAGAAATGAGAGCAGAGAGATGGTTAAGAGAATGACAGCCCCTTTGAAAATTTAAAACACAAGTAAAAACATTTTATTCTTTTTTTCACGTTAAATTTTAACAGATTTAGGCCTAACCTAATCGAGAGGGAGCAAAGTAAGAAAACTGTAATTCTAAAGGGCTCCGATGAGAAAAAAGTTTTAGTGGTAGTTAAGTGATATACAACTAATTCTAGGCTCAAATGCATATTCCCCTTTCATTGCTACTGGCCAGCCCAATCCCAAGAGCAAGAATGTTATCAAGAAAGAGAATCAAGCCACCTGGTTAAAGTTTTGGACCGGATCGAAATAGCTTTCCGTCTTCTCATCGTGATCCAACACTTTTTCACTTAATTCTGATTGTCTTTCAATTTCAAATTGTCAATTGTATTTTTGTTGCATCTTTGTAACCTCATTTTTCCCGCCTTAGTTCCCTCCTTGAAAGCTTTAGCGGACTCATTAATCAAATCAATCACTTCGCTGAGCAAAAAAAACTAATTCTAGGTGAAGTCTTCTGAAATTTCCCCTTTTAATTATTATTATTTCATATTTTGTACGCATCAAATCAATCAATCTATATAAGAGGTCAAAAGACAATTTCTGGATAGTTCCCAAATTTCTCTCTTTCTTCGTATTGATTATTCTGTATACTTTTTTTTTCGTTGGGTCAATAAGAGGAATAGAGGTTTGTGGTTTGGGATTCTTTGGATGTTCGGGTTTCTATTTTCTTCTTCGTATCTACCTGAAATGAATTTGATTTTTTGATTGTGAAGTATCTGTTGTCAATTGTATTTGTTCATGATAATAATCCTGATGGAACCGTTTGAATATGATGTATAATTAATGCTAAAATTGTTCTTTTGTATCATCTATATCGAGTCAAGAAATGAGAAACTTTGTAGTTCACAATCCACACCGTTCTTTTATGCTATTATGTAGTTGAGAAAGATAATTTGTGCCCAATTTGGATTTGCGTGGATTCTTGCTCATATATGTTTATATGGAAGCAGAGGATGCTGGTGATGGGCTTTCCATCTTATGAAATTACTTGATGAAATTCATTGAACATTTACCTGGTTAGTAACCGTGAAACAAATATTTGTTTAAAAGACATGAGGTGTAAAAAAGTTAGGTGACCTATTTGAAAATCTGATTTTTTTTTCTTTAATGTAATCTGCTATTCCATATATTCTATACATTATGTTCAAAATTATTAGGTTGGAAACATGTGCATGTAACAACTTGGGTTCTTTTAGTATTTTCTCATCAATAATGTCGGACAATATTCTTCCCCAAGAGATAGTGATGGAGATTATGTTAAAGCTTCCGTCTAAATAAATCTCTGATGAAATTCAAATCCGTGTGTAAACCTTGGTGCTCTCTCTTTAGTGCCTCCTATTTCATGGCCAAACACCTTCTCCCCGGCTGTGACATCGGTGAGCTCCTTCTCGTTCAGCGTCGCGACAAGACCAACCGTGAGTATGTCTTGTTTGCGCTCTCACATGACACACTTACACTACACCATTTTAGACATTTGGGCTGCATGCAAAGTACGCAGCCAAACACATAATGTACGCAGCACGCAGCGCGAAGGTTTGGATGCGTACAGTACGCAACACGAAAAACGCAGCGGATGAATCGCAGCTCGAGCATGCGCGAATTAATGTTGATCACACCCATTTTCTACCTCTTCCAACGAATTCGTATTCCGAAATCGAGATATTGGATTCTTGTTGTTGCAATGGTTTCATTTGTTTGTTTTATAACTTAAGTGCCCCGCACGCACATCATTTTGTGGAGCTCATTTGTAGGGGATATTCAAATTATGCCACTTTGTGATGTATCTTATCCGCATGGAGGTACTAGCTACACCCAAAGTGAACTAGGGTTTGGTTACGATGCTGATTCGCAAGACTGTAAGGTCATCATAATCACTAGCTGGAGAGGTCATGTACATCGTGACTTGCCCGCTGTCATTATTCCTTTTAATAACTCAAAACCCTAATTCACTCTTTGTCAAATTCTCTACAAAAATTCGTAATATTGGTGTTACTCATTTGGCACTGTTAGAGTTTGACTAATGTCTATTAATTGTTGTATTTTGGGAGACGATTGTCCATACGGGACAATAAAGTGTTTTAAGGAAATTGGATTATCGAGACTCGGCGGAATCCATCCTTGTTACGGTAAATCGTATCTACATATGTAATTCAAGTTTAAATATATTTACTAGTTTATGCCATGACGTTGATATTATATTTCGTATATTTATATTTTTTGGCTCTTGCAATTGATCATTGAATATCTTCATATGAGCATAGGATGAAGGTGTCTCCACGTCCACTATTTGTGTTAGAGTATAAAATTATAATTAGTCTTTCAACTATCAACTTAAGCTTTTAGTTGAGTTGATCCTCTAATAACTTGTACACGCTTTAAACTTCAAGTTCAATATCAAATATCAAGTTCAGAATGAAGATTATTATCCAAACTTGATTCGGTTTACTAACCGACTTTAGTCTGATAGGTCTATTAGAATAATATGAATGTTTCTTCTTATTTCGTATATTTATATTTATAGTATGTTGTCTATTTTAGTTTAATCTTATTGCCTATCAGTTAGGCTTTCTTACAATTACAAGATTTTCTAATTAGCTCATGCATGTACCATATGTATAAATGACTCTCTCCTGTTGTAACAATCCTTACAAGACAATAATATCAATAATATATTTTCAGAGTACCATAATTCTATCATTAATATTGTTACATCCATTGTCACAACTGAATAACTTTTAGTTCGAGTTAAGTCACACAAGAAGCCCAAAAGAGAGAGATAAGAAATTAACGGAGAATAGAATGCAATTCCAAAAATTTCAAAGCACTTTCCAAAAACTCTAATCACAAATCGAAGGCAATGAAGAACGTTTTAGAGCTCCCAAATCATCGTGAAAGATCGGAATCACGAAATCAAAGAGAAAGTATTGCTCATGATCATCAAGCTATCTTTGATTTTGGTTTTAGTGTAATTTATTTCCTACTCTTTAACTATATTGGATTTATCAAACATGTTTTATGTAATCTCCCTGCTTATTAAGGGATAATTTCTCATAATCATTGGTGCGGTATATTATTTTACCTTATAATCACTATCAAAATTTTCATTTAGTAACGACGCACGTTGTGCGCCGTTACAGAGTGATTTGTGCACCGTTACAGTTTGTAACGGCGCACAAATCGCCATTTTATGGTGCGCCGTCCCAAATATAACGGCATACACATAACGTGCGCCGTTACTAACGCTAACGACATCGTCTATTTTTGGACAGTAACGACAATATCAGTGACGGCGCACATAATTTAACATAATTTACCTTAACTGTAACTTAAAAATTCTTAGGGTACCTAGAATTTTTTTTTAAAAGTTTGGTGTAGTAATCCTAAAATGAGGTTTACGCCGATATTGTGACCTGTAATTATACCGTACTGGTAATATAAAAGAAAAGTGGCATAACGCCTTCACTTCATGCCTTCAGTTGCAAGTTCGTTACCTACAGCGTGCAATTTTTTTCTTACTTATTGTAAGTTCGGTTTATGCCTTAAGTCTGATCATTTTTAATAGCTTTGGTTTGTGTGTAGTCTTAGACCGGATCGGTTGGTTTGGTTTCAAGCAATTCTTGGCGAATCAGACCAAAACTGAACCGGTGATCTGTTGGTTACTGTGAGAATCGAACCGTCCAGAACCAATCGATTCGGTTGACCATCCAGACGGTCCGGTTCCGTTGGTTGCAATCTGTTCGGGTTCAATTGAATACCCATAGGAATTGACATGGATTTATAGTTAATTAGTTACAATTTGCATCAATCATGTGAGTGAGAGAATGGTTTGCGGAAATACTTTCTAAGGATAGAAAGAAAATTTGGACAATTTATTGGGAAATACAAACATGGACAAACCATGTGAATACATATAATATGTATATATAGGTGATGCAAATGGAGTCTGATTCTTATTTAGTGCTTATGAATTAATTCACTGATGATTGTAATTCTTAATAAGAATAATAAACGTCAGCTCCACATCCAGCGTAATTGGGACCAGGACAATGTTCAAACCTCGTTGCGGTCTTGTCCAAACAGAAAGCCACTTCAACTAGAACCTTGAGTTTTCCCTTAGGCTTGCAAGTTAATACAGTCTTTAAATTCGTTTGTTGTTGAATAGCATTGAAGATATTCACAGTCTTGTATGTTACCCGACTGTTGGGTGTTATACCTGTAAATTAAATAGTAAACAAATTATATACGAATCAAGAAACCAGTTTAAATAATTAAACATAGAAATAAGACCAATAAATAGTGCATTACATGTACATACCTGCTCTTTTAAGAATGTCGACTACACTATGAGTTTTGTATCGTTGTACAGCGAGGTTAAAGTAGGCGGTTTGCTCAATGTTAGAGCACTTTCCATGAGTGTTCCATTGTGCTGACCAAAAGAGGCTGTCAGGTTTTTGCATGTAACTTGGCCAATTAACTTTCAATACATTTGCCACTTTACTGGTCTGTAAAATTTAAAACAACACACACATATATATTAGTACGGTTATTAACAGATTTCCTCATTGATAGAAAAATGTGAATCACATGACAATTTTAAATAACACATTTGAGCTTTCTCTTATCAATTTTAGAAATTAGGTCGGTCGGGCCTCTTACGCATCCACGTGCAGCGTATCCGACTACAAGCCAGCCTGCACATGGGGAGAGGTGGAGGAGAGTACCGCATAGAAAATATGTGATTCAAGAAACCCGACGACACCCCTCCATGCCATATGTTTCGGGTCTGAAGCTCACAATTCACATCCAGAATCACACATATATCTAAAATGCACAAATAATTGAGTGTTGGACTTCTAACAAATATAGTATCAGAGATCGGTCCATATCTATGTAATGCCAAGTCTCATGGTCTATACTTGCTTAGCGTCACACGTCTAAAAGATGTGAATCTCTTCCACGTGTAAGAATGAACTTTTAGGTTGATTTCGTTTCAATATATAGCAAGATATAAATATGAATAGATGATGGTATATACCAATTTTCCAGTATTAAAACCAGGCAGGTCGTCAGTGCATGAGCGTGGATGGTTGCCACCGGTTCTCTGTGGCCATAGCCCATGAATTGTGAAGTATCTGAAAGGGGTTTGCTTGCATTTCTCTGTGGCGCACCGACCAGGTCCCCATTGATGAGCCAGTGCAAAATAATCGAACTGTGTTGGTGCTGCTGCTGTACCCATAACCATCACAAACAACAATATCATGAACCCTACCAAACTATCCATTGCTTTGGACATGATGTTTACAGAAATTTATGTTTTATCTATTTGATATAATAACATGTATGAATGTATAGTTGGTATTTATAGATGTATAACTACATCAACATTTGAGTGAGTACAGTGTTGAAGATAAGTCTCGATTTAATTTTTGTGTTATTCTTGGAAATTTAAAAGTTATTTAAGTAACAGTGTTCTCATATTCTAAATATGAAATTTCACTAATTAAATATTTAACTTATACAGATTTGGCATGGTCACATCAAATTAACACAAAATTTATCTTTTAGTGTAACTAAGTAGGAGTGTTATGCATTTATATATAGTATTTCAAAATACATAATGGGCAATGTGAGATTTTTTTACTAATATGTAGGAAAATTGTAATTAATTATTCAAAACAAAAATAACATAATCAGATTAGGGTAGGTTAGGTAAGATTTGGGGAAATGTTATGCATTTATGGGCAATGTGAATTTTTGGAATAATGCAAGAAAAATGTAATTATTAAAAACAACTACCTTAATCAGGTTAGGGTAGATTAGATTATAAAAGATTACAAGTCCAACGTATAAGAGATTACAATTTTCCTACTAAGTAGGATAAATTCATTTCCTTGATGTATAAATTACAAGAGTAAATGTCATTTTATTATACTTAATTTTTGTATCTCCTTGTATGGTGCTCTAACTATCAAAAAATTTCACTTTATTACAATTCATCCAATTCTACTAAGTATTTGTTCAAAATACCAAATTGTCTTTTAAATCATTTAAAAATTTTAAAATTACTAATCTAACCTTCACCTTTTTTTCCTTGCCAAATGTATAATGCACTAGGATGAGGGGCAAAACCCAAATTACAAATACAAAATGATTGATCGAGAGATTGATACATTGATGAATTGAAAATAGAGGAAGAGAAAATTGAAAGTGATCTTGAAAGAGGCAGAAGCCCCAATCAAGCCTAGTCTGAGCCAAAGAAGGATGAACCGGATAGAACCAGAGTAGCTCGGGAAATCGGTCCAAAATGATTCGAAAGATTGAACCAAACAAACCAAAAAATCCATATCGGTCCACAGAAACTATAGTATCGCAAACGTGATGTGGGTGAGACGCCCCACCATCTCTGGCAAAGCTCCGGCAAAGAGAGTCCAACACCTCTAAACTTCACCTCATGTGGCTCCAGCTCACCCCCGACCCAGAACCCAACTTGACCGCAACAGAGCACCTCCGACGGGCGAGTATCGACATTGTCGGCCAACGCCGACAGAGATCATCGGCGAGAACACCAAGAGAAAACATGTCACCACCTCACGACACCGAACAGACTAAGCAGGTCTGACGACTTCCCCGCAACCGCTGAAGCCCGCCACATCCATCGAGTGCACCACCGCACCGAGATCTCGCGTAAACGCCAGAAAACTTTCTGTCAAGAGTATAAAACTCTTAACCCATCGCGAGCTCCACCAAAACTGACCACATAATTTTTATTAATAATAATAATAAGTATTCTTAAAATTTAATACTAATTAATATTTTGGATAACTAATAACAATTTATTAATTCATAATTTAATAAATTTATTATTATTATGATAATAAAAATAAATAAATGATTACATTATATTAATAAAACAGTTATTTTACAAATTATTGATAAAAAATGGATCGGCGTTAGGATGACGTCAGCCCATCTTCCTCCAATCGTCTGAACATCGTTGGGGTCTCGACCGCTGATTGGCAATCATCAAGGAGACCATAACGAGAGCGAGGTTCGAGTAACCAGACGCTCTTAACCACTTCGACAATCTATAACTCTGAACCTCTCCGGCTATCTAAAATCGTTGTGCTCTGAACCTCTTGCCAAGCCAAAATCATCTCCCACGATGAAGACCTCGCACCGTCTCCGAACCTTCGCTTTCTCATCATCTGACGTTGTGCAAAGTTGCCTACAACCCTACAAACTAATTGTTAAGGGACAATTTCGATAATGACACAATTTGACCTTAAATCCACAGTGATGGAACAGATTGAGGAGTCATTTCTAGAAAATGTTTCACTAACTTCATAATCGGAGGCAAGACCATGATCTCGCCGTCGCCGGAGGTTCTCTCATTCTGCTTGAAGATATCGAACCAAGAAATTTCGGATCCAAGTCGCAAACAACGATGACCCACGGGTGTCGTCTCTAGTGTCTCTTTGAGCTCGCTGGACAATGACAACCGAGCCTCCAGCGTTTCTCATGTCGCATCTCCACATCGGCAGTGGTCAAATCCTAATTGGCGAAGAAAGGCAACAACCATAGTAGATCTCACCCATTTCCTTGATTTTAATTTTTTTAAGAAAAACAAAATATGAATGTTCTCTTCCTTCACTTTATTCATTAAGTAAATGAAATAAGATGATGGAGAAGTCTTGGAGTGGAGAGAAAGAAAGGGTAAGAAATAAACAGATGAAATCTTGTGACTTGGGAACCAAGACTAATGAATTGATTCCCAAGATTCACAACACTCCCCCTCAAGCTGGAACATGAATGTCGGAAATGCCCAACTTGCGAAGGAGCTCGTGAAAACGATCTCGTACTAGCCCCTTGGTGAGGATGTCAGCGAGTTGGTACTTCGTGGAGATTGGTCGAGGATGTAATATGTTGGCCTAGAGTTGCTAACGCACAAAGGCACAGTCTATCTCGATGTGCTTGGCGTGCTCATGGAACACCGAATTCGAGGCGATGTGTATCGCTGTGTGATTGTCACAAAAAAGTAGAACTGCCTCACTCTGTGCGATTTGTAGATCCTGGAGGAGGTGGCAGAGCCAAACTCTTTCTCGGCTAGTGGCTGCAATTGCACGGTATTCAACCTCAGCAGAGGAGCATGAGACCACGGTTTGTTTCTTGGAACGCCACGACACCGGAGAAGTCCCGAGGAACAGAATTAAGTCGGTGGTGGATCGGAGTGTGCCGGTGCCTCCGGCCTAATCATCATCACAATATGCTTGTAGGGAGAGAGAATTAGACGATAGAAGTAGGATTCATTGTCCCGGACAACTCTTAAGGTAACGAAGAACATGATGTGCAACATCATGTGGGGCGCCCGAGGCGTATGCATAAACTGGCTGAGAATATGAACTGCATAGCTAATGTCAGGTCGTGTGATTGTGAGATATGACAGTTGCCCGATGAGTCTGCGATATTGTCCGGCGTCATAGCAGGGTAATCCCTCACTGGCGAATTGGTCATAACCGAATCATCTGTTTAATCGAATCAAATGGCCAGTTCGATTCGACCAATTTTCATCGGTTCAATTGTTTTAACACCCCTGCTCTAATGGGTTTTAAGCTTTTTTCTTAATTTTAGCCATATCTTTTTCTAAATAGCTCTGATTTTAGTGATTCAAACTCCAAAATGCTTGGAATTTAATTATCTACATGCTCATACCAAAATTATGGTCAAATAAATGTTGAATAATGAAAAAACAAAAATTGAGATTCACATTCTATTTGGTCGCGGTTTCAAGTCCTACTGGTTCTACGCTTGAGATTATTACGAGTTGATGTCAATTCAGTGGAGATTATTCTATTCGAATCGGTAGTCGCAAGTTGAACTTGTGAGTGATGTATTTCGAATTCAGATTTAAAAATTCATTTAATCCGAACGTTCAATCTTTGAGGAAGCTATACACTAAAGCTAGAAGCTTTGAAACTTTAGACCCAGATTCTCTTCAAATGAAGTTTTGAAGCTCTGCAACTATGGCTTCCAATTTTTTTTTTAAGTAGCACCCTCTGAAGATTAAACTACAAGTAGAGGGTATTTAATCCGGGGATGCACTCCTTAACAAATGGTCTATTAGATGCAAATCTAAGAACATATATCATCCATAAGATGATTTTAAATCAATAGTTTATAATAATCAGTGAATTTATTAGTAAAATTAATGAAAAATACCATAATAGTAAATCTGTAAACATGAAACCTATATTTCATTTAGATTTATGATTCATCAATCTCAAACCTAATTCTCGACTCTTCTCCGTACTTCAAGCTCTCGGTCGTCGTCACCAATCCTCCGGATCGAAATTTTGTCGCGACGTCGTCCTTCGGATGCAAGCCGTCCTCTGGATCGAAGTCGCCGTGCCTCCTGATCAAAGCCCTCGCACTTCGGATCAAAGTTTTGTCGCGCCGCCATCCACGAATTGAAGCCCTGCCGCATCGCCGTTTCCATCCGCGCCTCCGCCCATGACTCTCGAAGGTGCCTAAAGGTAAAAACCTCTTTCTTCTTCGATCTCTATTCTATTTTTTCAGATCCATGTTATTCCATGCTGCTGCTGCAAGCCTATAACATATGATATTGGTTCCATGATTCCAGCAGATGATATTGGTTTCATGGTTCCATCTGATGATATTTGTTCCATCTGATGATATTGGTTCCATGGTTCTATCAATTG